>BPLQ01003527.1:0-153610 GCA_021605075.1 Caerostris darwini | reverse complement strand
CCTTTCACCATCGTGACTTCACAACACAGAGTTTTCGATTCAGCTTCACTACTTTGGTTCCGAGTTTAATTATCAAATCAAAAATTGCTTTCAAATAACCCTTGTGTATCGCTGTTAATTTATTCATCGTATTTATTCCGTTATTTAATGCGGTTTTCATTCTTATGCCACGTGATTTTTACTTTCAGTTCATGTTTGCCGAATTTTTATGTACGTCTATCAGATAAGATAGTGGATTTTAAGTAGTGATAGAACTTTCTTAATTTTCCTAATATTGATTTAGTTATCGTTTAGATGGAGATTTAGTTTCCGCTCCATTAAGAAGATTTATTGCGACGATCTTAATTTGGGAGTTTATCAATTAGAAAAATGGCCACATTTTGCAGTTCGGTATTTGCTTTGATGCTTATTGTGCTGTTAGTGCATTCCGTTAATGCAGGTAAGTCAGAATTTAGTCCCTCTAACTCTTTGTGCTTTACTAAAATATTTAGATTGAATATACTCTATAATACTCGTATGCAGGGCCGGATTTTCCTATAGGCTAACTAGGCTTCAGCCTAGGGCCTCAAGATTAAGAGGGGCCTACATTCAAATTGTTAGCAAAATTAGAATTACACTATTCTAAAAACAGTAAACACTAAAACACTGAATCGAAAATAAGGAGAAATTCTACGTTGTGTGTTATGTTTGATTAGTTATTGTTACAAGTACTATATAGGGTGCTGAGAATAAATGTCCAAATAAGTGTTCTCGACTTTTTTTTTTATTTATTATCCGTGCCACATTTTTTATAAAAATTTGTACCAATCACAACATGTTTCATTTAACATATTGATATATATCACAGTAATGATGTATTTTATTATCTCTCATGTAATTTACAAACTTAAAAATGGGAGGTGAAAGGGCCTCATAAGTGAAATAACCTAGGGCCTCTTTTCATCTAAATCCGGCCCTGCTCGTATTTTACATTAACTGTTTGTATAATTTATGTTTTGGCAAATGTTGAAAACAGTATTTTCCAAATATTTCGTATAAATAATGTTATGCTGAAATTTTAAAGGAACATTTCGCATAAGTTGAATTTGTTGTTAAAATTTGTTAATTGAATTTAATGAGTAAATCTGAGTTAGAGATGCACAGGTTTGTAAACATCGCTGGGTACATGCACTTATTACTGCTTCATAGCAAGCAGCACTGCAAAAAGAGAAAGAAAACTGAAAGTTATTTATTATCTTACATCAACAATGAAAAATAAATAATGGTGTACTAAAAAGTAAATAAGGAACTTTACTTATGATATTAAATTGATTAATAAGTTTATGTAAGTGTTGCATTGATTTAAAAAGCGTTTCACCCTTTAGTTAGATGTTTGTACTCATCAAACACAAAAACGGCGCAATTCTATTTGCCAAATTTTAAATATTCGTATCTGAAAATCTATGTTCACATATATATATATGCCCATTAAAATAAGATTCGGCATTTTAATAGGTTATCTATTAACAACTACAAGTACTTTGTTGAATGAAATGCAAGATCTTGATTGCTAACTGACTCCAAATTCCTGAGTTAAAATAAGAAAGAAACAAATAAAAAAAATCATAGATAACACAATTTTTATCCAGGATAATATTACATTTATATAATTTGTATTTTGGCATAAGTTCTGCTTGTTAAAATGGGAGGGCCCGGTGGCCCACTTAACGTTCATTCTGCCCACTTGAATTCTTTGAATTGGAGTTGGTGCAGCATAGCCGGCCAGCAGGTGGGCCTATTGGGTGACGTCCTATTTTCTTTCTTTTCTTTTCTTTTGTTTCTTTGTTTGGGATTAAGATCTTCTTTTTTCTTTTGAAAAAAAAAAAGTTTCTAAATTTTCCAGTTAGATTTTAGTTAATATGATTAATTTATTAATTATTTGATGTTTTGGTTGAGGTACTAACCCTAAATTTATACCCTATTTTAAGTTTGTACGGTGCAGGCTTGCTATCGCGACATCGCTCTGATGTTCCAGATGTTTCTCGTGAAACAGGTCGGTAAAATTAATAGAATTACATTTACGAACGCTCATGTCTCCAAGATGGAAAAAAACAGAAAACATTGAATGTAATATTTCGATAATGTTGCATAATCTATTATGTTTCAATCATTTATCAAAATCTGAAAGTTTTTAAGAATATGCCTATCATATTAATTTTTAAAACTTAATTTTCATATGATGTAGAAGCCGGCTGGAGAACAAAAAAACTACCCGGAAGCTTCAACAAATATTTCTTCCCTATGTTAACAATTTGCATAGGCTAATCAATATCACTTTATTTTTGGAGACCTTACTCTTTTGTAGCAAGGGCGCTGCTGGGTCATATGGTTTCACTTGCAACTGACCTTGTACGATTCGCAGATTTCCCCCGTCATTACCAGTTCATCCTCTCTTAACAGACTGCTCTTAAACGTTTTTGTTATTTTTAACTTGTACTCTCCTCTTTTTACTTTGTTATTTTAATTATTAAATTATAATCAATAATTATTAAATACTTTATTGAAAAGCAGAAAAAAAAAACTTCTCCTCTCCATATATTATTATCTCTATTTCAATTGTTTTATTTTTAATGCAATGGGCTTAAAGCTAAAGTAACTTCCCTCTCATATGCAAAGAAGGAGTTAGCGGTTACCCATACCAAGGAGCTCCGTCAACCTACAAATCGTCGTCGTCGGGTCATATGATATTAGCTTCGTAGCTTGGACCTTCGCTTATTGTATAGCGCTCCATTTTTGCTTTAGGCCCGGTGTGGCCAACCAAAATGATCTTGCGGCCACATTGTAACTGCATCATAACTCCGCGGGCCGCATATAAAATTATATATTCCCACATTAGATTTAGACCCAATGCAGATATTTTTTTGGAGTGAAAAATTGAAACATAATGCGTTATTATTTTTGGCGTTTACTATTATTCTTACACGTAAACATAAATAATATAATAATAATGATACTAAACGCACATTGTAAAGAAATATGTAACACACTAAAAATGAAATATAAAAAACATATAAATATAAACGAAATTTAAAAAAAAGGAAATCTTAAAAAATGTATAAATAAAAACGAAATAAAAAAATGAAATCTTGAAAAATGTTTATTTTACTAGTGCGATATTTGCTTCTCCACTCTTTCACTTGGCTTTTGCAAATCGATCTCAATTTGGGTATTTGCACATCGTAATGGGTGTTGTAGGTTAACGTCCGTTATGTTTGAGCGTGTTTTATGTTGGGTCAATTTCATTTTAGAAAAAAGCGTTTCGCAGGTGTAAGTTGAACTAAAAGCTCTAAGAACTTTTTTGTGCCAGATTTCCCAAATATGTAGGAATGGTCACTGCGTCTGGTGTCACTTAAAGTGAAACATAGAACCTGTTATATTAGATGTTCCAAGGGCACCCATAGAATATAATTTATTTATTCTGCGAATTCATAACTGTAATCTCATAAATGAAACAGGCAATATCTGTCCTATATTCGCAAGAATATTATTTTAAAACCAAGGTTTTTCGCATAATTTCGACAGTTAATTTATATGGATGCACACATAATGTATTTTCAATACATTGGTTTTCACTACTTTGGCCATTATAAAATAAATATACTTTGTAAAAGTTTAATAAATCTCACGGGCCGGAAAAATGTTCAAAGTGGGCCACGGGTTGGCCACCCCTGCTTTAGGCACTGCTACCAGAGATCGCTAATTTCAGCAAGAGAGCCTTGATGCTTGCCATGGTAGCAAATTTTATTTTTGTGGACGATAATACCAGGCCAGACCAGACTCTAGTAGCAATCCAATGAAAGCTGGGGATTTTCTACGAAGGAAAGATAACGCAAGAATGGATTCGTCAGTGATTCTCCTGATTTAAATCCCAAAGAACAGAGGTCGACAACCATTTTGTAAACAACGCCACGATATACACTCAAGAGCCAAAACATTATGACCACCTGTCAATAACGCATTGGCCCACCTTTGGCGCGCAACACAGATTCAACCCACCTTGGCATGGATTAATACCACCACTTAATACCAGTTAAATACCACTTCCACCTGATCACGTGCCTTCCACGTCATCCAGGCGAGTTCATTGCAAAATGTAGAGGTGGTCGTAATGTTTTGGATCTTGAGTGTATATATCAACGATATTGAGGGTGCATGAAAAAACAACAATTTCGTTTTAAAAGTTTATTTCAAGGAATATATACAAGACAATACAAACATCCCAATCAGTGCGGCACCTGACTTTGTAAATCTTCTACCAATTTGATATAATTGGGAATATAATTATAATTACATGTTCTTAGATAGTTATCTAAATTTAAATCTAGGCGCATGGATCGATATTTTGTGTTTAGATACATCATACTTGAAGGGCCTGAATGGCGGAGTGGCAAGCGGGTGTTAGAGTCCCGGCGATGCTATGGATGTTTGTATTGATTCGGAATCCACTTTAAACCTTAGTTCCCGGTCTAACAGGATCGTAGAGCGTTGCGGAGGTAATGTTACTCCGCGTCCGTGACTTATCTTCAAGCTACACATCCATCCTGGGTAGTGCTTAGTGAGTAACATCGGTGCAGTGTTTGCCTTAAGGCATACAAAACAATTGTCTAAGTATTTGCCAGCTGCATTAAAAAAAAAAAAAAAAAAAAAAAAAAAAAAAACACACACACACACTTGAAAACAGACATTCGCAATTATACGAAGTTGCAAAATATTATTAATGCAGTATTTTCTTAAAATAGGTTATTTATCCTTATGAGCTAAATTCCAAAACAAATTACTGTTATAATTATAATTATGATGTATTTTTAAAACAATATTGTTTTGCAGATTTATCATTTGTTTTTGCTATTTCCCCCGCATTACTAATCCTAAAATGTTTGCCAATTGCGGCAGATGCATTATCAGTAGACGCTGTGAACAGATTAACAAAAGATATTGCAACAGATTCATGTTTTGTAAAATCTGCAAATCGAAAAGAAAATTTTTGTGGAAGATTCTCCATAATATTTATATATGATATAAGTTTTAAATGCTTTGTTAACTAAACTTTTAATAATGTTGATAATCTAACAGGTGAGCTGACATGTTCGTAGGCTGACACATAGATGGCGCTGCTAGTATTAAATCCATATGAATTTTAGTAAGCCCTGACCTTCAAAAGACACATGTATAAATTTGACAGCTGTTATGATAGAAAGTTATATACTGTTATGATTATGATACATATAAGGTTACTGTTACTGTTATGATACATATACTGTTATGATTATGATACTCTCATACAAAGCTATTAGTATGATAGTTATAGCATTACTGTTATGTCTACTACTATCTACTTAATAATCTATGTCTACTACAATCTACTTAATAATCTATGTCTACTAAGATTGTCAACTCATCTAACTATAGGGAAACGATCCCGGGTAACTGTAGGGTAATTGTAGGGTCCCGGTCTTTTTTAGCCCTTGTGTGCACAAGATGACCGTAGAGCGACAAAACAAACCAATCTACGTTATGGCAGTGGTGCTCAAAGTTAACTCGAGGATCTCACGTATTATGATTACGTATTGTACTGGTTAAAGTGATTTTATATTTAACTCATCATGAATAATTATGAATGAAAAATACTGTTTTAATGATGATCGGGAAGTATAATTTTGTTTTATTGATTTCAAAGACAAATGCTTCTTTTCGCTGTGTAATAGCGTGGCTATTCTCGAGAAAAGCAATATCGAAAGAATTTACAAAATCGTCAATTCAAATTTTGATGCGACACTCCTGTGCACTTCAAAATAGTAATAAGAAAGAAAGATATTTTCCTTAAAATCAGCTAAGATACAAAAGCATTTTTGCTAAACCTTTGGAGTAATTTATAGCTGCAATGACCAAGTCATTTACAGTAAAATCTCGCGTTTATTAGCTATGAAAAAAAAACATATATAGATGGGGATTTAATTCAACGGGGACCATGTTATAAACTTCTGCTTTGCTATTTGAAAAGTTTAAAAATACATAAGAAATTGTTTTGGCCATTAAACTGATTTAGAAACAACTATCAAGTGATGTGAAAAATACTTTATCTTTTCCCTGCAGTTAGATGAGTCGACAGTCTTAGTAGACAGAAATCAGTAAGCATGTTTAAAAATGGTGTTTAATGACTTTTTTCAAAAAAAAATTCTTGTACATCTTTCCATTCTAAAGGAGCGAACTCGAACAGAAGACATTTTACATATTTTAAAATTTGAAACCATTTATAAGTTACCATTACAGAGATTAATTTCAATTAATAGAGATAGTGGAAATTCGATGACTGGTAAAAGTATTTCCTTTATTGCTTTATGCTGACAAGTCTATTTATTTTTTTTTTAATTTGTATGATAACATTATCTTATACCAATAGGAAACTTTATACGCGATAACTCTTGGTTTAATAATTTAATGTCACTTAAAAATTATTAATTCTATAAAATCACGTAAATGCAACACAGATAACTTAAATTAGTTTTGGAAGTTTGGTTTGGTTTGTCGCTGTACGGTCATCTTGTGCACACTTTGGGCTGAACAGACCGGGACCTACAGTTTAACGTGGACTCCGAAAAACTCACAAACATCCATGCCACCGCTAGGATTCGAACCTGAAGCCTGGGATACCAAAGGCCAGAGAGCAAGTATTTGCCAAGCACTTGGCCAACAGGCCGCTGTTTAGTTTTGGGAGAGAACTTTGGTGGTCGGCTAGAAGGCTCTTCGTCTTCAACTCGTTCTCTGCCTTTTTTGAACAGTTTATACCACTTCTAAACGTTTCTTTCCGATATAGGAATGTTCGCCGAATGCCTTCCGCAACATTCTATACGTTTCCGCAAACAAAATTGAATGCTAGTTCTTTGCTCAATTGAGTCAGACATTTCAAAAATCGCCGGAATCAGTTTCAACGTCTCACGAAGCCAAGCGTAACTCAAACACTAATGAGTATTTAGACATAAAATTTCACACAGATGTCAAGGACAGTGCCGACAACCTAAAAAAGAAAAAAGATTGAAAGCCCATATGCATGGCAAGCTTAAATTGAAAATTGGTTTTACTTTTTGGGCACAATAGTAATGCCATAAAGTGGATCTTTACAGCAGGGATTACTTGCATGGACAAGAGTTTCAGCATGGGGGTTAGGAGACTACCCACCTGGCACAAATGCAAAGAGCTTCTTCTCAAACCAATAGCTGTCTGTGAAACACAGCATAAAATGTTTTGTCTAAATAGTTCTGGTTTTAGAAGTGCGAATAAATTTAACTGGTTTCTTCGTAATGTTCATATTACTGATACAACGATTGAATTGTTTAGTAAATTGTATCATATACTATTGCACTCTATATACTATCATATACCGTATCATATTTATCGCACGATATACATGACACGTATCAGTTATCGTATCATATATAGTATAACATATATACTATCATATACTATCGTATATGTTATCATATACAATTGTTCTTTTATATAGTAGTTAATTTGTTGTAAAATTTACTTGATGCCGATAGGTGATTGATATTTTAACTTGATTACTTGTTATTTAAATTAACTATATTAATCCCATGGAGGCCCTATTTTATTCAATACTATTAATATGTATTTTTTTATTGTAATTGATGTCATTTTGTGTAAATTGGTCTTTTAATGTATATAAATTCTTATTTTTTTTTTTTATCTATATTGAGTTCTTTATTTTATGGGTTACTATTATCTCATATGATTCCGGGGTTAAAACGAATCTGTCAAACTATATGTAATGTTGTAGTGTTTAATTGATGTACTACATGTACTATAACAGAACATCCATTTAATTAAATTTTGATGGGACTAGTTTAGTGGAATATTTATAGAATAGGATATTGCGGATACTATTGGGAAGTGATATTTTTGTTTAAAAGTTTATTGATTTAATTTAGATGCATTATGGAGAGTATACTTAATCAATGAATTAATTTGGTTAATTTAATAATAATTCAACAACCTCACAAAATTTATTGTTACTATAAAGTTTTTAATAACGTTAATTCAACAACTGAGTATTTTTACACATTGTAAAAAAAAGTTATCTCGCCATTTAAATTTATAACTAAAGGATATCAAGAAAATAATAAATCTCCATTTTATTTTTCTGTTGAAAAAGAAATACCCTAAAAAAATTCAGTCAGTTTACAAAACACCTTTCACTATCTACGATCTGAGAATTGCTGTGGGCAGCAAGATATCAAATATTTGAAATCATGCCCAAAATTCCTGTGGCGAAGTTCTCAGCAAACTCGACTGGAGTTTCATGTATAGAGTTATCAGATATTTCAATAAGAAATCCTGTCTAGACTAAATCGAGAAGTCAAGGCTTAATCCATCAATCAATGACAGTTAATGGCTTAATCCAGGGGTGGACAACCCGCGGCCCATGGGTCGCATGCGGCCGCCTTGAATATTATTCCGGCCCGTGAGATTTATCACATTTTTATAAAATGCATTTATTTTATAATGGCCAAAGTAGTGAAAACCAATGTATTAAAAAATACATTATGTGTGCATCCATATATTCAAAAATTAACTGTCGAAATCATGAGAAAAAAATAAACTTTGATTTGAAAATAATATTCTTGGGAATGTATGACAGATATTGCCTGTTTTTTTTTTTTGGAGTTCACAGAATAATTCAATTATATTCTACGAACTCATAATGCGCGCGTATCTTGGAGCATCTAATATAATAGGTTCTATGTTTTACTTTAAGTGACTTCAGTGACCATCTACATACGCACAGTTGGTTGTTGTTAGCAGAGCAAACCAGACTCTTAGTTGAAGTTGTTAGCCCTTTTGGTTCTCCTACACTTACGAATCGTTTTTTTTCCCCCTAAAATGAAATTGACCCAACACAAAACACGCTCAAACATATCGGACTCAACACCCATTACGATGTGCAAATACCCAAATTGAGATCGATTTGCAAAAGCTAAGTGTAAGAGTGGTGAAACAAATATCGCACTAGCAAAATAAATATTTTTTAATGATTACATTTCTGATTTTGCATGTTGCGAAGCTGTCTGGCGGCGCAAGCAGCCGCTAGCTTCTACCTTGTTGCAGTACAAAGACGACGAAGAAATGCTTTGCGAGAAAAGAACGGTGAAGACCATTAAGAAGCTTGCCCAAATAGATTTAAAAAAGAAAAAGCAAGAAATTGTGATACAATAATGGTTTAATATAAAATTAAAAATAGTAATAATAATGGTAATAAAGAAAAACGCGAAATGAAAAATTGCTTAGTTAGGCGAAATGAATGCAAAAACGGGTTTGACGTAGGCAGTCTGCAGTGGAACAAAGTACAAGGTCAGCGCTTTGTACTGTGAAGAAATAAGAGAGCATTTTCTAAATACAGACTACCGGTGGACAATAAACAAGTCAAAATCAGAAAGCAGTATTAATTAAGAGTGTGCGGGCGTTTTGCATTTTTAGGATTTTTGTAATCAGGCAGCCTTTTGATCAAATCGTTATTAATGTTTGGGAGAATGGAATAAAAATTTTGAGCGAGTTTGTGAATGAAATTTGGGAGAGTCGGAATATTAAGCGAAGAATGTATGTCATTATTTCGAAAGAACCAAGGGGCATTTATAATCATACGAAGTATTTTGTTTTGGAGGCGATTTATTATACAGATGTTAGACTTGGCGGCTGATCTCCAAACCGGTCTCGCATATGTTATTATTGGCCGCATATATACCTTATAGATTAGAAGTTTAATTTCAGTAGAAGTAGGCGAATTACGGCAGATGAGAGGATAGAGAATTCGGAAGTGTTTGTTAAATTTATCTCGAATAAAGTGAGATATTAATCTAAAATGACACCAAGATATTTGGCTTGATTGGTCCAGATAATATTTTCTCCGTAGATAGAGACAGTTTGAGAAGGAAGGCGTTTGCGAGAAAAAAGGACAGCCTCAGTTTTATTAATATTTAGTTTAATTTTCCATTTAATTAACCAAAATTCAAGAAGATGAATGTAATTTTGGAGATGTTTAATGAGAAATTTGGTGTTGCGGTGTTATGAAATAATGGCTGTGTCATCAGCATAAAGGCTAAGTGTAGTGTTTGGTGTTTGCGGGATATCCTTCATATAGAGAGTGAAGAGGTGTGGAGCAAGAACAGAGCCTTGCGGAATTCCAGCAGACATGGGTCTAATGGAGAAATCAGACTTATTGACACAGACGACAAAAGTGTGATTAGTAAGGAAAGAGTGGATCAGTTTAATTAGATGAGGAGGATAGTCGTAGTGAATAAGTTTGTAGATAAGACCATGGATCCTTGACCCTGTCAAAGGCTTTGGCAATATCTAAGAAGATGATTCCGCGTAACTTTTGATGGAGTATCCATGCGTGATCATTTCAGTAACTCGTAGAAGCTGGTGAGTTGTGGATAAATTTTTCTGAAAGCCAAATTGATGAGGGGCCATAATGTTGTTAATTTCAGTGTATTCTAAATAGTTATCTAAGATGATTTTTTCCGTGAGTTTGCTAAGCGTCGGAATGATTACATTTCTTTATTTCGTTTATATTTATATATTTTTTATATTTCATTTTTAGTGTTATACATTTCTTTACAATGTGCGTTTATTATATTATAATTATATCATTATCATTATCATTATTATTATATTATTTATGTTTACATGTAAGATTAATAATAAACACAAAAATAATAACTCATTTTAAATTTTTCACTCCAAACAAATGTCTATAGTAGGTCTAAATTTAATATGGAGATATATACTTTAATATGCAGTCCGCGGTGTTATGATGCATTTCCAAAGTGGCCGCAAGATCATTTGGGTTGGCCATCCCTAGCTTAATCCCTCGCCAGTGTATATCCCCTGAATTATAGAAAAATTAGATAACCTCGGAAGCAATCCATATTTTACATTGAAAGTAAATGGTATTGTGTTGTGTCAATATGAGCAATATATTTTTGTAAATATTTTTATATAATTATTGTATAATTCATATGCTATGGACGTCCCTTGGAAGGGGATACTTGTTTGTCTCTGCACCTGACCGGATGGGAATCCGATATATCAACGAGATGACCCGTTTCCGGAGGGTGCAGGTCTTTTGCCATAGCTGGGGGGTGAAGGGGATATCTCTGGAAAATATTTTAATTGGCAGGGCTCTTACGAAACTTCGTGCCAGATGGCCAAGAGCAATAATTTACTAAGACTTTTAAGACTCTTGTTGTCTACCAGTATGCTGAGGATTTTTATGGACGGGGGTGAGTCTGCCGAACGGATATAGACTCTGATATGGTGTCGGCAACCGTCGCCCCCCCCGAAAAATGAACAATGGACATCGTAGGGGGGAGAGAGAGAAAAAAAGAGACGAGGTGAGAACTGTTCTCGGGAGCTTGAAGGAAGGTGGCTGAAAATAAAAACGAGGACGGGAAGATGATCGAGGCTGAGATGCTTGTACCATGTCCAGCGTGAAATAGATGTATAATATTAGACTGGGAGTTTGACGGTAAATCGGAGTGACTGGCATCCCTTGCATACTTCTCACGTTTTCTACGAATTAGCTGGTGATCCCCTGACAGCAGCGTCATTTAAAAAAGAAAGTTGCACAATCCATGCGACATGATGTGGACAAGACTTCTGTGCTACCCGACTGAAAAACCATCTACTGATGTAAGTGACTCAATGCTTCTTATTACTGAACTGCAATTTTGAAGAAAAAATAAAATAATGCCCCTCTTCCCTGGCTGTTGCAAGTATTGATTTGTAGAGACCATCCCCTTATTATTTTAATTAGAAAACATAGTTTTGTATTAATGAAATTGGGTATAAAACATATTTTTATTTAAAGCATTATCCGAATTATACTTTTATCGATAACGTTAATTGAATGATTTTAATTCAAGCTTATTATTGTAAATAGTAATAAATACATTTTTGTTTATATTTAAAATTATGAAATTTTGTCTGTGTATTACTTCGTGTGTGTTTCCTTTTCCAATTATATAAGTCTCTGAACGCAAGCGAACTTGTAGGATTAATTTGTGGTAAGGGTTATTGCGGAATTCAAAATGGTTAATGTGTGTGTTAGGTAAAACGGAGTATCTAAGTGTTTCTAGGATCGGGTATTGTTTAAATTTAAGGCTTACAAATATGACAACACCACAATTGAGAAAAACTTTTTACCATCCCACCCCGAATAATCCATTTTGTTCAAATCTTATTCACTGTAATGTGATAAAGGTTCATTACCGAATAAGAGATATGCTGTTTATTTTTAAACAAACAACTTTCGTAGAGTGGTTCGGAATCCACTTTAAACCGTAGGTCCCGGTCTAATAGGATCGTAGAGCGTTGCGGGGGCATTGTTACTCCATGTCCGTGGCTTATCTTCAAGTACACGCACCCTCTGGGTAATGCAAAGTGAGTAACGTCTGTCCTAAGACACCCACGGCAGCTGTCTAAGTATTTGCCAGCTGCATTAGGAAAAAAAATTTTCGTAGTTATAACTAGTTAAAACTAACTATTACGATCCAACGTATTACTACGTTTTTATTTTAACTAATACTTTCAATTTCAGAAAGTGTTCGGTACAGAATTTTTGGCGATGTGGATGACCATTGCAGTTTTGAACAATTCCGATGCCAAAACGGCAATTGTATTCCCCGCGATCACCACTGCAATGGTAGAAATGATTGTGAAGACAATTCAGATGAACTGCACTGCTGTAAGTAGATAAATTTCAAAAATTTATTTTCAGGTATGAAAAAGAAGTATGACATCAAAACAATAACAATTCAATGTTTAACTAAATTTTTTCCAACGACTTGAATACTAACTTTACATACTTAAATGTACATACAGGGGGTTAACAAAATAATGGAAACACCTGTTGGCTGGAGCAAGTGTAACCGAAACATCCCAATTTTTAAGCGTTTCAAGAGAAACGGTGTCTAAAGTCATGGCAGTATACACACAGCGTGGCAAGACAAGCTCGGCAAAGCAAAAGAGTGGACGGAAAGAGAAGCTCAGTCAAAGAGACCGACGGGCATTGAAGCGAATTGTGATGTCTCAAAAGCGAACAACTGCAGCAAAAGGGACCGTTCAATCAGCATCTGGATTAATCCAGTGTCAATCATTACAGTTAGAAGGCACCTTCATAAACAGCAACTCCCAAGCCAATTGTAACATATGTTAATGACAAACACCGTCTATAGTGGTGCCACAATCACAAAACCAGTGGAAGAAAGTAATACGGTCTGACGAATCGTATACGAATACTTATCTAGCAGAAAAAAATTATGTAATGACCAGCCGCGCAATTCTCATTGGTTGCCGCGAAATGAGTGTTAGAAAACTTCTTGCAACTGAGCAATGTTCAATGTGCGCTCAACTATAAAGTCATTAACTGAATGACAACAGTGGTTTGCTTCACGTTGAAGATAACGAAACAGGTTCGTCTGATAAGGCCTTAACAAACTCAATTGGAGATATACAATAGAATTAAAATATTTCTGAAAGACGAAAACAAGGCTGGATAAATCCAGAATGCTAGATAAATTTTAGTGGTCAACTTATTAATCTAATTTGAAAAATCTTTGGAAACAATCATTTTCAAATTGTAGGCTAAACTATTGGATTCCCAATCACTGTAACACAGAAAATACGAACTTTCAATCTTGCCAAAATAACAGTCGGCATGATTTAGTAGTATGAAAATAAAAATTATCAGATTTTCAATTTGGGTTGGTCTGACGCATGTAGACGGTTCTTTGATTGAAAAAAATGCTTTCAAAAAGAATGTTTGGTTTTTTTCATAAATCGTATAAGTTTGAGAAATTTTTAAGTTTATTGTATATGTCCATGTGTTTCTACTACTGTGCCCAAAAACTTCAACTTGTCCTGATAGTCAGAAAGCATTGTTTCACACACTTCAACGCAACGATTTTTTTTTTCTAAAAAAAAATTTGCGTTTTTGGTACCAATCGAGATTTGACGCGTTTGAGGCCCCAAAACATCTTTTATAATAGAATTGGCCGATCCTTTTGAAATTCCAACATCCTCAGCAAGGTCCCTAATTGTAAATCGACGGTTTGAAAGCACAAAATCTTTAATTTTTTGGACGTGAGCTTCGTCGGTTGAAGTTGATGGTCGACCAGAGGGCTCTTCGTCTTCAATGCGTTCTCTATTTTCTTTGAACTGTTTATACCACTCCTAAACATTTCTTTCCGATATAGGAATACTCATTGAAGGCCTTCTGAGACATTCTATACGTTTCCGCAAACAAAATTGAATGCAACTTCTTTGCTCAATTAATTCAGACGTTTCAAAAATCGCCAAAATCTGTTTTAGCGTCTCGCAAAGCCAAGCGTAACTCTAGCACTAATGAATATTTTGACATCAAATTTCACACAGATATCAAGGACAGTGCCAGCAACCTAGAAAAGAAAAAAAATTGAAATTCCATAATCCCCGGGAATTTTAAATGGAAAATGGGTCTTACTTTTTGGACACAGTAGTATGCGCTCTAGTGGAAAGCGTCGAAAACAATTCTAAAGAATTGAATGGAAAATTTTGATTCGAGTGAAGTGAAGAAATAAATAGGCCTACAAAATCTACCAACAATTAAAAATAGACCAACATGAACCTTTTGAACAGATATTTTATTTTCCAAACTATTCATAAATATAGAGCCTTTCACCAAGCAAAAATTAGCAGAAGAAATACGTTCAACGAAGTAAAACAAAAATAAAAGCATTAGTTACATGAGAAATTACACCATGTCCATTATTACCATCAAGATGTATTGTCTGACATTTTCGAATACGCTTTGAAACAATTTCATCATGAAAAACTCGTAAACGTTTCGTAGTTTATTTATAACAAAAAAAGAAAAGATCAATTTTTATCAATGAAATCACTGCAGTGTGGTTATATGAGTTTAACAAGTACTATCGTACATATAGTACTATCAACAAGAACAGGTACTATCGTACATATAGTACTATCAACAAGAACAAGTACTATCGTACATATAATACTATCAACAAGAACAAGTACTATCATACATATAGTACTATCAACAAAAACAAGTACTATCATACATATAGTGCTATCAACAAGAACAAGTACTATCATACATATAGTGCTATTAACAAGAACAAGTACTATCATACATATAGTGCTATCAACAAGAACAAGTACTATCATACACATAGTGCTATCAACAAGAACAAGTATTATCATACATATAACACTATCAACAAGAACAAGTACTATCATACATATAACACTATCAACAAGAACAAAGTACTATCATACATATAGTACTATGAACAAGAGCAAAACAAACATACGGTGCAAGTACTATTACACCATGCCCATCATTGCCATCAAGATTTACTGACTAATATTTTCTAATACCATTGGAATAACTTCGTCGTGAGAAACTTGTAAAAAGTTGTGTAGTTCGTTTATAATAAAAAAAAAAAAAAGAAAAGATTCATTTTATCAATGTGATCACTGCATTGCTGTTATATGTGTTAAACAAGTACTATCATACATATAATACTGCGAACAAGAACTATCATACGGTGCAAAACTATTAAATTGAATTTCTCAAATTATTTTCAATGTACAATTTTATTGAACTAAATCCAATTATAATCCATCAGGTCGCACGGTATGCAAGGGAGAATCACAGTTTTTTTCTCATCCTGACTGAAGAAAGAAAGTCTATTAGAACTGTTTCATAAAAGGTTTCACTTGCTTACAATTTCTATTCAATATTTAAATCTCTATGGATAAATATGCTGTGTTTAAATGGATATACACTCAAGAGCCAAAACATATGACCACCTGTCAATAACGAGTTGGCCCACCTTGGCGGGGCAACACAGCTTCATCCCCTTGCAAGCCTTGATTGTACCAGATTGGATCCAGACGTACCAGATGTTTACAACGGTCATGCAAACTGAGATATAAAACTCTGATTGAACAGACATCCCAATGTGTTCTATTGATCCGGTGAGTTAGGTGGCCAGGACATTAACTGGCGTATTCAGCATCATGTTCTGAATCACCCAACACAAGGGCGTTGTCCTGCTGGAACATTCCATTTCCAGCTGGAACAGAGGCCATGTAAGGATGCAACTGGCTGAACCTCAAATGGTGAAATCATATTAAATCCATTATCGTTACCAAAATATTACAAGTACAAACTCTAACTTCGTTTTGTAAACAATAATGAATGATTAATTTTTAAATAAGAAAATAATGCTGTATAAAAATAAATCAATAAAGCCTATGTGTTCATTGTATCAATACAATTAGATTGTTATGCTGTGAAATGTTAGTTACATGCATATAACAGTTCTTATTAATATAATTAATGTGGAGTTGCTATGATTGTTAACTATGGTTAATAAAAATTTAATCAGGTAATATGAGTGATATACATACAAGAAAAAAAATTTCTGCTGTGAAATAACGATAGATCAATTATATATTAAAATGATATCATTGAATTCAAACGATCCACATGCTTTAAAATGTATTTAAATAACTATTTGTAGTTTCTCAGATATCATAGAAAAATTATAAAACTTGTTTTGTATTGGAAAGTAAGAAAAACTTTTAAATGTATATTAACAAAATTTGTTAATTGCAGTTGAAAACGGTTTACTAAATGTACAAAAAATTATAAGCCTTCGATTACAACTAAGACATACGACATACTTGATGGAAATATTTGATTTCTTATTCTAAATATAAAAACATTGTATCATTAAAATTATAAATTTATTATTAAATCATTAAATCAATTGTTTATGAAACATAATAAATATTTAATTTAGAAATATTTATCTTGATTCATTAAAATAATCACTTCCTAAGACACTTAAGGTTCTTCTAAAACCACGTAGCTCTATATCTCTAATCAAAGGAGCTGATTTTTTTTTTTTTTTCAAGTATGTATTTTGAAAACTATATTTTTATTTCTTTTTATCGGTGATAGCATAAACAATTATTTATATATATTTGTATGATAAGCCGTTGTAGCAATTCAATTAGAGAAAAAATTCTCAAAATCCTGAAAAAGTCAATGGTTATAACAAAAATTTTATTTGCCTGTGTACATGCACAATATAGAAGAACCTATTGTAATAACATAAATATATACGTTTATTATTTATATTTCTTGATAAATGGCTTAGACTCGACGTGATAAATGACAAGCATAAAAAAGAGAATTAGTAATATCTATCCTAGCCTCAAAAAAAGGTAATAGATAGTCTAGCGTACATACAATAAAACAAAACAATAATATCAGCATAATGTAATGATATAAATATTGTTTCCATTTCCACGAGAACACAATATTAATAACCCTGAAAACCCATACTTAAAACCCAGCAAAACATTTAAACCCCCATTTACCAACCACACATCGTGATACCAATGAATCTTGAATGGTCAACTTGTATACCTTCCCATTATGATTGATTATTAAGATACACAAAAATTGTAATTACACTAAGGATGGGCAGCTGACACGGTAGACAAATTTATAGCAGGATGGCGTGTTGGAGTGGCCTCGATGCCATCTGAATCGGTAGTTACCGATGATACGCTTAAAGTCTCCTTGTTCATTAACGTGCGTTTGGTGGGTGATGAGTCGTCAGTAGCGGCCCCGCCTCTGTCTTGTACCAGGAAAGGGGGGACAGAAGGGGGTGAGGTCAGAAGGGAAGAGTCTGCTGCCAAAATGAAGAGATGTGACGAAGACAGTGACTTTATGTTTGAGAGAATGTATTGTAAAAAGGGGGTTCCATACTTACTGAGGAGAGCGTGGTTATAGCATTTAGAAAAAGTAACATTGTAATTAAATCAGTAAATATATACGATTTATATACAAAAACAGTGTTAAAAATTGGCACTGATTTTTTTTTCTGACGTTGAATTATTGCAATAAAAATAAGTTATTGATACGAATATTAAATGAAGTTAAACAAAGTAAAATAGAAGAAGAACATTTTTCCTTATGCCATAAGTTTATTGCAGAGATAAGTTTATTTCAAATAACGTAAATAAAACATAAATAAATTCATTAAAACGTCCGGTTAATAATAAATATGAACTTAATTCTGGTTTTATGAATAATACACTGAAGTGACAAAAGTCATGGGATAGCAATATGCAAATTTTCAGATGGCAGTAGCATCGCTTAGAACAGGTATAAATACGCAGTGCTTTCATTTCTGTTCAAGTTATTCATGTCAAGAGGTTTTGACGTGATGATGACCGCACGACGAGAATTAACAGACTTTGAGCTCGGAATGTTAGTTGGAGCTAGACGCATTGGTCATGCAATTTCGGAAATCGTTAGGGAATTGAACATTCCCAGATCCACTGTGTCAAGAGTGTGCCGAGAGTATGAAATTTCAGGCATAACATCCCACCATGGACAGCGCAGTGGTCGAACGCCTGCACTTAACGACCGAGATCGGCGACGTCTGCAAAGAGTCGTAAATTCTAACGGACAAGCAACACTGCTTTAAATAACAGCAGAAATCAATGTGGGACGTACAAGGGACTTGTCTGTTAGAACTATGCGGAGAAATTTGGCTTTCTTTGGCTACTCCAGCAGAAGACCGACTCGAGTGCCTATACTGACAGAACGACATCGCTTGCGGCGACTCTCGTGGGCACGTGAGCATATCGGTTGGTCCCTAGATGAATGGAAAACCGTGGCCTGGTCCGATGAGTCACGATTTCAGTTGGTAAGAGCTGATGGTAGGGTTCGAGTGTGGCGCAGACCCCAGGAAGCCATGGACCCAAGCTGTCAGCAAGGCACTGTTCAAGCTGGTGGTGGCTCCGTAATGGTGTGGGCTGTTTTTTCTTGGCATGGACTTGGTCCTCTGGTGCGACTGGACAGAACATTGACTGGAAATGCTTATGTTCAGCTACTTGGAGATCACTTGCAGCCATTCATTGACTTCATGTACCCAAACAACGATGGGATTTTTATGGATGACAATGCGCCATGTCACCGGGCCACAACTGTTCGCGATTGGTTTGAAGAACATTCTGGACAATTCCAACGAATGATCTGGCCACCTTGATCGCCCGACATGAATCCCATCGAGCATTTATGGGACATCATCGAGAGGTCTGTTCGTGCACAAAATCCTGCACCATCAACGCTTTCCCAATTATGGACGTCTATCGAGACAGCATGGCTCAATATTCCTGCAGAAGACTTCCAACAACTTGTTGAGTCCATGCCACGTCGAGTTGCTGCACTTCGCCGGGCGAAAGGAGGGCCGACACGATATTAAGAAGTATCCCATGACTTTTGCCACTTCAGTGTAGTGTGCAATGCTAACAAATAAAAATAAGTATTTAAAAATTAGTTTTTGTATTACACCAAGCAATAATTTTTGTTGTTGTTGCATATGACGGATTCAGTTTTTGGTTTGTCATTGAATACTATTTACATTTACCCCCATGTAATAAAACTCACATGTTTTTCTTGGCTACGCGTAACTAAATATATATATATGTGCACAGAAGGCCTAATATCTGATTTTTCTTCTTGCTGCAACAGCCTCATGGTGAGCCAATACCGTCTGCCTACTGCCAGGTATCGAGACAACATATGTTTTCTTTTTTACGAAGTAGGCATGCCAGCCCTGCGCACAACTTTCTACAATCCTATTTGTCCGGGACTACGGTTTAAAGTTGATTCCGAACCACTACAATCCTCCACCGGGACTCAAACCCAAAATCTGTGGGACAGATGGCTAGTAATCATCAGGCCCCATAATGTCAGATTGGTTATACTTATTTGAAATAACTCGTTTACGAATTAAACGTTTTATTTACCGTTATTTAGTTTCCTTACGGAATATGAAACTAAAAGTAAAATCTAAAATGCTATTTAGACAATTTTTTTTTTAAATTTTTTAATTGGTATAATTTGTAAACATTCTCAACACAATTTTATGATTATTTTAACATGCTTTAATATGCACATAACATGTATGAATAATATTACATTTAATACGTACACAACATGAATGAATCTATTTTATTAGAATTATAACTAATTTGAATGCATGCACTTCTTTTAAAACATTTTTTTTTTAAATATTTTTTTAGTGTATCCATATCATAAATTAAATATTTCATTTGATGGTACCTTAAAATGATTTATCAAATCAAAAAGGGAATATCATAAAATATAAAAACAATTACTTTTTTCCACATTCTAGACGGTTCACAAGAGCCCAACGCCATTGATATTCAGTCATAAATTTTCAACAGGAGCACATGCATAAGCATTATGCGTTGCAAGCCATGAATATACTTTGCAGTACGTAGTTACTAGACACCCCCCGAAATAATTACAGAAAATGTATTCTGAAAACAACAGAAACTCAGCAAAACTGGAAAGAAAAAAAAAATCACTGTTACTGTCGCAAGGCATTACTCTCTACTTTCATTCCCTTTTTTTTGTATGTGTCCTCCGACTTACTAATGGGTAGTGACGACTTTTACTTCCTTGTAATGATTTATATGTATTTTTGTTTCACTTGTACCAAAACAATTTGCCTTTTTACTCATTTGTTCCAACCCTGAGATTTTGAACTTTCAAAAGACTTGCTCCTGATGCAAAAGCGCAGAAGGATTGATGGCCTTGCTGAGGATAAGGGTAAAAACGATATGGATGTGTCTTTGGGATTATTTATGCATTCCGTCTACTTCGGCGCCTACTTTTATTTGTACCGTCATTATTTATGAGCTTTGTAAAGCAGAGATGTTGTGATATAAGCGACATAAAGAAAAATAAAGTAACAGAAACAGATAAAAGCAACTCTACGAATTATTTCCTTTTCTTTCTTTTCTTTATTTATTTATTATTTTTTTTTTTTTTTTGCTGTCTAACTTTGGAAAAGAATCGCATGTCTTCGGAGTAAATAAAAAATGGAAACAAAGGGAATTAAAAAAAGATAAAAAAAAAAAAATTTTGTGCGCTTTTTTCGAAGAAATAAAATACTGATTTTTCTTGACCAGTGTCTGATTCTGAAAGTCACTCGATTTCTGTCGTGTTTCTTGCATTTGTAAAAGGAATATTTTCCTTAAAGTGCTCTTCTATTGACGATGAAGTTAAAAATACAAAGATAATTTTGTTCTCCCTGTTTCTTTTCAGTTTTGCTTTTAGTTTTTTAGTGAAAAAAAAAATTAAGGACCATAAATCTTTGCTTTCTTTTTTCTCAGATTAATTCCTATAATTATCCATGTTAGGGAAGGCCATCGCTAAAACTTTAAGGTTATATGCATTTATTTTTTTTATTTTTGATACATTAATCTTGATAGAACTTTTTTACAGAATACATCGTTGTACTTCTGACATTGGGAAAAAAGTCGCAGCCTGTTTTTCAGAATACAAGAGTCTTGACTTTTCATTCAAGAGAGAGAAATGTATATTATTTTACAAGTAAAAAATAACAACCCAATCACTCAAATTTGATAGCAGATAAGCGTTTTTGTGGGTAGTTATATTACTTGAAATTAGTGTTTTGTAGTAATGAGAACAACCTGGCACTCAAATCTGATAGAGAATATTAAGTGTAATTTATAATGAGACTCATAAAAGTAGCGAATGTCTACGCGATCTTTACTGGTTGAAATAATTAAAAATTGAATGTGAACTATACCATGATTTGTTTCATGAACGTAAATCGTGAACGACGACGAGCTAAGAAATGTCAATTTCAATGAGAAGTAAGGAAAGCTGCCTTTTCCCCCTCTTGATGGATTTCTTAAAGGGAAGTTTTCAGGAGAAAATGGATAGTTTTACTGTTTAAAACAGATTCCGAACTACTACAAACACTCCTGGCACTATCACGAATCGAAACCGAATTCTGTGGTACACAGCGCTAGTCCCTTGGCCATTAGGCGCATGTCTGATTGGTTATACTTATTTGAAATAACTCGTTTACTAATTAAACACTTTATTTGCAGCTATTAAGTTTCCTTACACAACATAAAAACAAAAGTAAAACATAAAACTCTATTTAGTAGATAAAAACTTTAATTTTTTTTGTTTAATTTCACAATTTGATATATATTTTTTAGAAATTCGTAATACACATTTAATAAGTTTTACAGTTTCTTTACCAAAAAATAAATTATTTATCTTTATTATGAATTTTATAGATTATTTTAACATGTTTTAATATGACAAATTTTTATTTTAACATGCTTTAATATGACTTAATTCATACATAACATGTATGAATAACATTGCTATTTAATATGTACACAACATGAATGAATATATTTTATTCGAATTATAACTACTTTGAAAGCATGCACTTCTTTTAAAACATTTTATTTTTTATTTTTATAGTGTATCCATATCATAAATTAAAGGTTTAATTTGATGGTACCATAAAATGATTTATCAATTCAAAAAAGGAATATCATAAAATATAAAAACAATTACTTTTTTCCACATTCTAAACGGTTCACAAGAGCCCAGTCCCTTTTATGTTCAGTCATGAATTTCCTACCAGAGCACATGCATAAGCATTATACTTTCAAAGCCATGAATATACTTTGCAGTACGTAGTTACTAGACACCCCCCTCAAATAATTACAGAAAATGTATTCTGAAAACAACAGAAATTCAACAAAACTGAAAAAAAAAATCACTGACTGTCGCCAGGCATTACTGTCTACTTTCATTCCCCTTTTTTTATGTGTCCTCCGACTTACTAATGGGTAGTGACGACTTTTACTTCGTCGTAATGATTTATATGTGTTTTTGTTTCACTTGTACCAAGAAATTTGCTTTTTTACTGATTTGTTCCACCCCGAGATTTTGTACTTTCAAAAGATTTGCGTCTGGTGCAGTAGCAGTGAAGGATGGATGGCCTTGCTGAGGATAAGCGTAAAAACGATATGGATGAGTCTTTGGGATTAATTATGCATTCCGTCTAGTTCCTTTCCCATTTTTTGTACCGTCATTATTTATGAGCTTTGTAAAATAGCGATGTTGTGTTATAAGCGACATAAAGAAAAATAAAGTAACAGAAACAGATAAAAGCAACTCTGAGAATTATTTCCTTTTCTTTCTACTTCTTTTTTTTTTTTTTTTTTTATTTTTTTTTTTTGGTGTCTAACTTTGGAAAAGAGTCGCATGTCTTCGAAGTAAATAAAAAATGGATACAAAGGGGAATTAAAAAAAGATTAAGAAAAGAAAGAATTTGTGTGCGCTTTTTAGAAGAAATAAAATACTGATTTTTCTGGTTCTGTCTCTGATTCTGAAAGTCACTCGATTTCTGCCGTCTTTCTTGCAGTCTTAAACGGAATATTTCGCTTAAAGTGCTCTTCTATTGATGATGAAGTTAAAAATTCAAAGATAATTTTGTTCTCTCTCTCACTTTTAAGTTTTGTCTTTTAATGTTTAGTGAAAAAAAGTTTTTAAAGGCACATAAATCTTTGCTTTTTTGTAAGATAAATTCCTATAGTTTTCCGTGTTTGGGATGGTCATCGCTAAACCTTTTAAGGTTATATGCATACCTTTTTTTTTTGGTGCATTTATCTTGATAGAATTGTTTTACAGAGCTCATCGTTATTCTTCTGATGTTGGAAAAAAGTGCATTACAATGTTGCAGCCTTTTTTTTTCAGAAGGGAGAACTTTTGGTTTTTCATTCTCAGGAAAGAGGACTGACGTTATACAAATACATTAAAGCAATCCATGATTCAAATTTGGCATCAGATAAGCAGTTTTGCGGGTTTTTATTTTACATGCAATTAGTGATTTTTACTAATAAGAACAATCCTTCATTAAAATCTGATAGCAGATATTCGGTGTCATGGATAATGAGACCTCATGAAATTAACGAATGTCTGTGTGACTTTCACAGGTTGAAAAACTACAGAATGAATATGAACTGTACCATGAGTTGTTCCATCGTGATTCATGAAATGTCTATTCCAATGAGAAGTGAGGAAAGCTGACCTCTTATCCTCGTTACGGATTTTCTTAAAGGGAACTTTTTAGTGAAGAAAATGGAGAGTTCTGCGACGAGTCGAACAAAAACGTTTTTTTTTCTCTGAAATGACTAAATAGTCCAGAAACTGCTCCGCCTGTTTTTTCAGAGTGAACCATTTTTTGATTTCGTTTATCACGCCGTCTGATAATTAACGTCTATCGCAGACCAGGCAACTAGATTCAACATAGACTCGAGAATTTTGAAAAATCTCCGATCTTGGAGTAACTTGTTCTTATGATTTATTCGTGCAATTGTGATCAAATTTTATTTTTAAATTTTCACTTCTTTGCATAATAACACAGAGATTATTATTATTTGTATATTATTTAATTTTTATTTACCAGTACTATATATATATATATATATATATATTATATATATAGTACTGGTAAATAAAATTTAAAGTAAGTTGTGAAGAAGACTGCCATATCTCTCGTTTTATTTTGTAATTAACTATTGATGTCTGTATGTAATTTAAAATGCATTTAATAATTGTTACATAATTTAGGCTCATCTTAATTAACCCTTCTTGCTCCTTACCCACAGGCTGAACTAAAGGATTTCTAACTCAAGTGACTTTAGGTATTGTTTAATTTATTTATATAACGGGATGGATAAGTAAAATAATTCGCATATCTGTCTTAGGAATATCAGGGTGTTTTGATAAATGTTTTTTGCCTCACGGAATATAGTACTTTAAACTTGGTAACTGAATAAATTAGATGGCACTAATGGTAACTGAATAAATTAGAAATAAAAACAAGTAATATAAAAAAAAAATTAAGTAAATTCAATCAATTTTTGTCACTATATTGCTATAAGTCCTATACAAATAATTTCCATCAATTTTTTCTAAGTTTATCTGGCGCCATCTATTGGTAGATATATGAAACTTGAATCTAAAAAAAAAAACTAAAATTAATTAATTAAATTTAATTACTGAATTAATATTTGAAAAAACTGTATTAACATCCAGTGTCATCCACTACAAGTTTAATAAACTGTATTTGAAGTTTAATAAACTGTATCTGAACTTGAGTGGAGGAATAAAAAGTATTTTATTAATGAATGAAAATTTGAACAAGTTATATATAGGGAGAGTGTGAGCTAATAGAAGGAATTGATTAAATTAGAAATAAAAATGAAAAATTGAGAACTGAGTTATTAATCAGTTCTGAAATTTATGAGATGAGTTTATAAAATTGTAGCTATTTTGATAGTCATAAGAGAAATACAGTACAAAATAATGGAACAGGTAAATTTAACTGTTTATTTAGCACGATCTTTACCTTCGTTTTGCTTTACTTCAGATCTCACTTTTACCCAGAACTATATACCCCTCTACCTCTTAAAAGTATGAGGACTGAAAACTAATTAAAAAATATATTATAGAATTACTTGAATACAATGCAATGAATATTAATACAGAAAAAAAAAAGAATTTTTGAGAATTTTTTCTCTAATTGAATTGTTACAACAGGTTATTACACAATTTTTTTTTTATAAATAATTGTTTATACTCTCAACAATACATAAAGGAAATAAATGTTGTTTTTGAGAAATGCGTACATGAAATAAATCAGCTGCTTTGATCAAAGATATTTGTGCTACATGGTTTTATAAGGACTTTAAATATGTTAAGGAAGTGATTCATGTTTTGAGGAATTGAGAGTAATACTGATAAATTAAATATTTGTTTATGTTTGATAGGCAAGTAATTTAACTCATTAATAATAATTTTATAATTTTAATGATACTATGCCTTTGTTGTTGTATCTCTCATGGAAGGAGGGGGCACTTCTGTTGTAATGGAGCACCCGTAGCTCCATTACAACAGAAGTGCAACGGGTGCAATGGAGCACCCGTAGAAATTTGACTTAGCCTTGTATCGCGGAAGAAGGAGGGTAATGCCTTCAGTGGTGACTTTTAGGGGCAAATACCTCGCATTTGCGTATAATATGCAGAACATCTGGAAAACTCCCACCTGTTAGACAAGATGCTGAACATCATAAAAGCCCTCTAATCTCCTCATTTTTTGAGGCAGTGTCTACAACAAGCCGCCAGTGGTTTGTATCTCCACCCTAATGCACAACACTGGCGCACTTGCGACTGAGCCATGGAAAGGGCTACTACGTTTTTATATTTAGTATATGAAATCAAATATTGTCATCAAATATATTTCAGAATTTTTAATTGTAATTTAAGATTTATGACTTTTTCTCTAACAGATCGTACATTTAATAAATCGATTTCAACAACAACTGACCTTTTTTAACTGACAGTTTTCCTTACTGACTGAAGTTTTGTTAATATATATATATATATATATATATATATATTTAAAGTTTTTTACGTTGCAAAAACAGTTTTGTTTTTATCCTTTTGTGGTATCTGAGGAACTACAAATGGTTCTTTAAATAAGTTTACAGGCATGTGCACCAGGAGAATCCGATGATATTATTCTCAGTGATCTATCTAACTGATCTATCTGTATTATTAAAATTACCTGATTAAAACTTCATTAAACATTGATAACAGTCATAGCAACTCCACATTAATCCTATTAATAATAACTGTTATGTTCTGTGACTAACATTTTTAATTCATCTTCACAATATAATATTTTAATTATATAGATGCAATAAACACGTAGGCAAACCTCACATTAGAGACTTTATTGCTTTACTGTTCTACAACGTTATTTCTTTTCTTCAAGATTAGTCATTGATTATTATTGTTTACAAAAAGGTGCAGTATTGTTTACAATCTACTAATACACCATAGATTATTTTGGTCCTGATAATGTGACTGTAATACGATTTACAGCAATTAGTTAGTATCCTAACTTTCTGTGGTGTACATAAATGTAGCATAAGATTTGCTGGCGTTCATACAAAAAGCCCAAAAATCAAGTCCAATTAATTTAATCAATAAATTTCAATAATATTTTGCCCTAAAACTTTCAACTTTTAGTTGCAGAAAAAATATATTAATTCATTAATTCATTTTGATGTGGATTATTGCTTATACGTAAATTAACTGTAAAAAAATTCCACATATTGCAAGTAGAAAAATTTGAATATTTTAGCAACAAAATATTCACCTAATACATGATATGCACATAACGTCTTTATATTTAAATAAAATGGAATTCTTTCCTTACATATGTATACAGAAAATTTCGCATAAAGAATGTTCCAAGTTACAATTAATGATCCACTTTAATAATAAACTTTCATGTATCATTTTTTTTTTTACAAAAATAAAATAGTTTCACTCAAAAACCTTTTATTTATGGCTGTTCTTTTTTCTTCTGTCAATGCACTTTCGAATTTTATTATTCGAAGAAACATCTTTCTTTTCAGTATTTGTCGGACATCCAATAAAGCTTTTCAATCTTTCTTTCTTTTCTTCTACAGCCCAGTTATTTTTAAAATCAGAATTTTATCAATGGCGGTAACTTATTTCTGGGACCATAACAAGAGAGTCGCGATAAATATCCTGGAGGTTTTACATTGATTTCTCACTTGAAACAATGATAAAATGCAATATCTCCTTACAGTTACAATTATACTGCCAAAGATACGAATTTCTCCATCGATTACCATTACTTTCTCAACTGCTAATACATCCATGACATTCGCTCGTATCCTGTAATCTCTAGCATACATTTATATGCACATTCAAAGCTTTAATAGGACTGATTTCGAGCGAAAATCGTTCTAAGTCCTCCCAAATATTCAATCAGGTCTCACGAGAACACCACAAGAAGAAAAAAGAAAATAAAACATGAATATCAATATTCCAAAAAGGACAAGTTCAATGACAAATTAACATGTACCGCCATGTTTGTCCCTTAATATCTTTAATAAAAGATCTATCACTAATCGAATTTAACTAACATCCTTACATTCATGATCTTACAGTTATATTCAGTTATTCATTAATGTTACACATAAATAAAAGTTTCTTTTTTTAATATTATGAATTTCATTATGATTTATTTTCAACGATGTTATTTGTTTTTTGGTTTTTTTTTTACATTTATAATTGTATAACATTTTAGCATTGGTAAACATAAATAAATGTAAACATGTAACCATGTAAATGTAAATAACATTTTATTACATGTTATTGAAACAGATAAAAAACAATACAGTTCGTGAAGTAAATTATAAATATAATATTTCAAAAAAAATATTATTATTGTTTTTTTTCTTTCTAATGCTGCTGGCAAACACTTAGACAGCTTGGTCTTGGATGCCTTGAGGCAAGCGCTGCACAGACGTTACTTTGCATTACCCAGGGGCGCGTGTAACTTGAAGATAAGCCTCGGACGCGGAATAACAATGCCCCCGCAACGCTCTACGATCCTATTAGACCGGGACCTACGGTTTAAAGTGGATTCCGAACCACTACAAACATCCATGGCACTGCCAGGACTCGAACCCGAAACCTGTGGTACCGAGCACCAGAGCGCTAGCCTCTCGGCCATTCAGGCCCCATGTTATTATTGTTGTTTCGATAATAACATTACTTTACTGTAATATAATATTATTTTAAATTGAGCTTTTTATTTAACAATTTTATAAAGATTTAAATATCTTCAGATATTTAATACAGACGTAAAACTAGTGAAGCAAAATAATATCATAAAATATTATTTTTTATAGCTATAATTATAAAACAAACTTCACTCATGACTTAGTAATAATAAATTCTAACTAGTATGGAAGTAGATATTTATTTATTTTGTAAATGGAGTTTGCTGCTTCGAAAAGCTAGTGGACTTGATGGAGAATGTGATAGAAATTACAACAAATATTGTAAAATTTGGATCACTAACGTTAATATGTTGTTGCTGAACATAATCTTCAATCTGCCATCCCTCCTAATGTTCTAAGATACAATTTTAATACTCTGAATTGATGCCCACCTTTATAAATATGTTGATAATGTTATGTCCCTGTTTTCATATTCCTCACTCAAGTTGAAGTTGCATCACAGTCTTGTCATAGACACATTAAGAATTTGTTTGTTTTCGTCTAGCATTTTTGGAACAGATGTCTTAAGGCTCTTAGCTTTAGTATGACACTGTCCTTTTTTGCAATATATTTAACTTATTAGATGGTTCTTTTAGTAAGAATTAGCTCCATTATTTTCTATCCTATTTCAATTTTTTCACCAATTACATTTCCTTAATATTACACTGGTTTGAAATTAATAACAAAGATATATGCTTCACCGATGGCAGGGAAGTGAAAAATAAAGCAAATCTTGTTTTTGTATCCAGTCTTGTTTATGTTTGCAAATCTTGTATTTGTTCAGAAATCTTGTTTTTATTTGCAAATCTTGTATTTGTTCAGAAATCTTGTTTTTATTTGCAAATCCTGTATTTGATTTCAAATTTCGTTTTTGTATCATGTCTTGTTTATGTTTGCATATCCTGTTTCTGTTTCCAGTTTTGTTTTGTTTGCGAATCTTGTTTTTGTTTGCAAAAAGTTAAATTATTAAAAATTCTAAATTTTACATTTGTTAAATAAGAATCATAAATAACAGTCTACTGATGTTTCATAAATCCTACTTGTAATTCATTAATTAAATAAAGTTAGTACTCTACTTTTCCCTTAACTTATCTGCTTAGACTCTCGTTCGTTCTACTACGGCAAACACATCTAAAATAAAAAGAGATTTATTGAAATCCTTTTCAGTTTTTGGCTTCTTTAAAATATTCCATATTTTACAGTGGATCTAGGCTAGAAGTTTGATAAATAGAAAAGCTGACTTCTTGAAAGATGCCTTGAATCTTTTTGGAAAGTGTATCACAAAATAATATTGAAAACCAATGCACTTCCAAAACTTTCTTTAAAGAATAAATACTAAATATTTATAAAAGGTTCTTTTCAAAACCTTTTTTTGTGGTACAAAAGTTGATTTTTTTTCTCTTAATTTTACTACTAGGATATTGCTGAGCACTTTAATGATCCTTCGTAAAACAATTGTAGTGTCGTTCTAGAAATCTTAATATATGTAAAGTTACAAGCATCAGTGTTTCACAGGCATTCTATTTCTCCATGATTTAATTTCCTGCCACAAGTTCTAATAATCTAGTGATACATTTTTATTATGAATATGGAACAGTAGAATTACGAAGAAAAAATGAAAATAAAACTAAAAACATTTAAAAATACATTATTAAACAAAGCAGGTGGTGTACATTTGTGGCAATGTATTTTTTAAGCATAGTTATACCTTGCACTTTTTATTTCTGGTATTTTTGCTTCAAATAAAATTTTATTATTCTCATGTTTCAAAATATATATAAATTTACAAACAATAATATATAACACAATTTTAATTTTTTTTTTCTTACACACTTCATAATTAGCGGTAAATATAATTTGATTTGAAGAAGATACTAATTTTATAGGAAATAAACAAGTAAAAATATTAAATTGTTTGAAAACTTATAAAATCTACAAATTTTTATAATTTATGCGTTTTTGATGCAGGCCAATTTTTGGCAAAACACATTACCCAATTACTATTTTTAATCACTTTCATCAAATTTTGAGTTTAATTTTGAGAAAAAGGAACACAATTATGATCAGACTGAAAGGGAAATTATTTTATACTAATGATTCTTATTTAATACCACCAAATCCAAAATTACTATTTTGAGAAACTTTTTTTAAAAAAATAATATTTACATTTATTATAATAAACGATATTACTAATGCATCAAAGTTAAAAGAAGAATTTTAAAAATACTCATGTAGCTTAATAAATTAAAAAGAAACAGTACATTTAAAATTAGGCGTCTTCTTATTTAAAAAAATAAATATTAATAATTTATTAATACAATAATTAAAATTTCACATCATCAGAAATAATTCCTCAAAGATACTACTCATTTTAAATAGTCTTTTCGAGATAAAACCTATTTTAAATATATTTTCGTCGACATTTACCATTTTCTTTCATAATGAAAGTATTCGAGACCAAATGTACTCATTTCTGTGATCAAAGATGGCTTTGAAAACTCCATACTTTCCACCCGACATTCGCACCCCAATCATTACGCTGTGTATCGTGATTTCGGCAAATTTTGTCGCAGAACGAACGCTAAATGCGATAAGCCATCCCATCCCATCCCTCCACCCCTTTACCTGTTCCCGTTTCACATCGAATATGGAAATGTAATATCCCAAGAAAGACACACGGAAATGTCGGTAATAACCGTGATATGTTTTATACCAACCACACCGATCTAAAATGAACCCAACCTCCGAAGCCTTTTTAAAAAAGAAGGAAAACTCATAATTTGTACTTGAACGAGGGTATTAAAATTCGCCAGAGTTGCTACACGTCGCCATATTTTCAGTGGAAATAAATACATAAATACCGATCGTTCCGCAAAGATAACGAAAGGAAATGAAACCTTGATGACGGGGATTGTGACAGGAACAGCAATAGAGAAACCTGGAAAAGTGGAAGGGGTGGAAATGAAGTCATTTTCTCCGTTCGAGCTCCTGTTTTCCCGCTGAAAATTCCCTCGGAAACTGGAATGTTCGAGATCCTGTTGCCGTTTCTCCCGCAATTTATCGAAAGTAGTATTATATGCGGTATTATCTGAAACGGTTACAATTTTAAATCATAGTTTGGTAAGGCAGTCCTTGCTTCATTTACGAACAATTGCAGTTAGACCGTGAAAAATCTCATTGTTATATTCTACATAATTTCGTGTAACTTGTAAAATAATTTTTTGGGAAAACTTGAGTAGTAATTCAAATTATTGTATTTTAATATTTTAGAAAACCCATCTTCTTTTAATTAATGTGAACATCATCATGTAAATTTACTACATCAAAGTTTCAATATTGAATATACTTATGCTATGTTTAAATTTAGATTTTTACAATAGAACTTGCTAAAATCCATATAATAAATTGAATGTTTTTAGTTATGCATTACCTTACAAATTAGAATAGTTTAAGAAACACAATTATGATCAGAGAGAAAGGGAGCTTATTTTACACTCATGGTTTTCATTTAATACCGCTAAATCCAAATTTCCTATTTTTATAAAACCTTTTAAAAATAAATAATATTTAAATCATTAAAATATTTAATAAGGTAAATATTATTTAAATACATAATATTTACCTTAATATTAATTCAATATTACATATGCCCCAAAGTTGAAAAAATAATTTCAAAAAATTCTCATTTCACTTAAAAATACATAATATAGTACATTTAAAAATCGTGCATGCTATTACCAAAAAAATTTAAATATTAGTTATTTATCAATACAATAATTAAAAGGTTCACATTATCAAAAATAATTCCTTTAAATATGCTTCTTATTTTAAATAGTCTTTTCGAGATAAAACCTATTTTAAATATATTTTCGTCGACTTTTACCATTCTTTTCCATAGTGAAATTAATTCAAATCAAATCTGCTCACTTCTGTGATCAAAGATGGCTTTGAAGAACTCCATACTATCCACCCGACATTCGCACCCCAAACATTACGCTATGTATCGTGATTTCGGCAAATTTTGCCGCAGAACGAACGCTGAATGCGATAAGCCATCCCAACCCAACCCTTCCACCCCTCTACCTGTTCCCGTTTCACATCGAACATGGAAGTGTAATATCCCAAGAAAGACAAATGGAAATGTCAGTAATAATCCGACCGTGTTTTACGCCAACCACGCCGATCCAAAATGGTCCACCTCCGGCGCCTTTTTAAAAAAGAAGAAAAACTCATAATTTGTACTTGACGAGGGTATTAAAATTCGCCAGAGTTGCTACACGTCGAAATATTTTCTTTGGAAATAATTACCAGAAGTGATCGCGCGGCAAAGATAACGAAAGGAAATGAAACCTTGATGACGAGGATTGCTACAGAAACAACAATGGAGAACCTGGAAAAGTGGAAGGGGTGGGAATGAAGTCATTTTCTCCCGTTCCAGCTCCGGTTTTCCCGCCAAAAGTTCCCTCGGAAACGGGAATGTTCGAGATCCTGTTGACATTTCTCCTGCAATTTATGGGAAGTAGTATTATGTGCGGTTATTATCTTGAACGGTTACAGTTTTAAGTCATAGTTTCGCAAGACAGTCCATGCTTCATGTATGAACAATTGCAGTTAAACTGAGAAAAATCTCATTGTTATATTCTAATTTAGTTTAATTTTTTGTAAAATAATTTTTTAGGAATACTTCAGTAGTTATTCAAATTAGTGTATTGCATTAAATTTAATACATCAAAAGTTTGAGAATGAAAACTTATGCAATGTTTATATTTAAATTTTTACAATAGAAAGCTTGCTGTCATCTGTCATCATAATTATAAAAATAGTGTCTGATATGTATATAAATAAAATATGATACATATCTAACGATTAATTTCAAAGTCATATTATTTAACATATGTTCATAATCAATGTGTAATCTTATATGTAAATATGAATCTAAATTCCAATTTGGATAAAAGTAAGTAGTAATTTATGGAAATGATGCTTTAATTTATTAAAGGAGCTCTAATTTTTATTTATATTAAAAATTAAATCGCAATTTATATCCAAGAATTAATTGAATCAACATTGTTTTTCTATAGATTTTACTCATATAAAAGTTTCAAAATATATCATAATTATAAAATAGGATATGATATATACAAATAAAATACGATACATCTCTACACATTAATTTCTAACTCATATTATTTAATACTAAGTATTTATTCAATTCATAATCTTATATGTAAATTTAAAGTTAAATTCTGTTTTGCATAATAGCAAATAGTGCTTTACGAAAATGTTGCTTTAATTCATTACAAAGTAATTTTTTACTTATGTTAAAAAATAAATCCCATTGATAAATACAACAATATTTACTGAAGCAACATTGTTTTGAAAACTTCATGTACAAGTAAGTAGTACTTAAGTAGGAAGTTCAATTTATGCGCAGATTTCAAGCGATTCTCCTAGTAGAGAAATAATTAGTTATTTGTGAAATTAATTATAAAAGATAAAATACAAAATGTAAATATCAATTTAAATTTTTTATCCCTGCTTTCACAGATATTTCTTATTTCAGGAATGAATCGTTTTTCATCGGTTCACTAAGGTTTAAAAAATAAATCTGAACGAATTGAAATCAAAAGCTATCATTATATGACGCCTGTACAAGTTTTATATAGTGGAGAAATCAAATTATAAGTTAAAAACTGAAATTGTTGTTTAATCCAGATTAGTAAGTTTTCAAAAGTTAATAAATATAGATTGTAGTTTTGAATTAAAAAGCATTTATTAAGCGTTTTTTAATTAAATATGCATAGAGTGTTTTTGTTCTGGGTCCAACAGACTGCATTTTGAATTCCGGCTAGCAAAACCGAAACAAAATCTTTCATATTTAAGATGAGGTTTGTTTAATTAAATCTTTTATCCAGAAAGTCATTATGTTGGGCTAAAGGACGAGGACGGCATAATAAGTCACGTCTGAGAAAAAAGAAAACAACACTAGCTTATCTTCACCAAAAACTTCCCTTTAAGAAAATCCGTCAAGATGTCAGCTATCCTCACTCTTTGAAGTAGACATTTCTCAGGTCTGGGTCGATTACGAATCACGATGGAACAACTCATGGTATAGGTTCAGTGTTTGATTATTTCGACCTGTGCAGGTCGCACAGACATTCTCTAATTTTATGAGTCTCATTATACATGACATGGAATATCTGCTATCAGATTTTAAAGACTGGTTATTCTAATTAGCGCAAAACACAAATTGCATGTAATATAACTACCCACAGCACCGCTAATCTGCTGTCAAATTTTTTTGACGGGTTGTTGTTTTGTGCTTGTCAAAGAATATACATTCCTCACTCCTGTAAATTAAATTCCAAAACTCTTCCTTCCAAAAAAATCTACAACATTGTAATGCACTTTTTTAAATGTCTGAAAATAACGATGCGGTCTGTAAAAAATTCTATCAATATTAATGCATCAAAAGTAAAAAAAAATGCATACAACCATAAAAGTTTTAGCGAGGACCAACACAAACATGGATAATTATAGGAATTTATCTGCAAAAAAAAAAGCAGAGATTTACGTTCCTTTAAAATTTTTTTTTCAATAAACACTAAAAGCAAAACTTAAAAGAGAGACGGAGAACAAAATTGTCTTTGCCTTTTTAACTTCATCATCAATAGATGAACACTTTACAGAAAATATTCCGCTTACAAATTCAAGAAAGACGACAGAAATCGAGTGACTTTCAGAATCAGAGACAGAATCAGAAAAATCAGTATTTTATGTATTCGAAAGATCGCACACAAATACTTTTTTTTCCATAGTTTTTTAATTCCCCTTTGTATCCATTTTTTATTTACTCCGAAGACATGCGATTCTTTTCCAAAGTTAGACAGCAAAAAATTAAGTAAAATAAAAGAAAGAAAGGAAATAATTCGTAGAGTTGCTTTTATCTGTTTCTGTTACTTTATTTTTCTTTATGTCGCTTATAACACAGCATCACTACATTAGAAAGCTCATAAATAATGACGGTAAAAAGTGGGGAAGGAACTAGACGGAATGCATAATTAATTCGAAAGACACATCCATATCGTTTTTACCCTTATCCTCAGCAAGTCCATCCATCCTTCTGAGCTTTTGCACCAGGCGCAAGTCTTTTGAAAGTTCAAAATCTCGATGTGGAACAAATGAGTAAAAAAGCAAATTTTTGGTACAAGTGAAACAAAAATACATATAAATCATTACGAGGAAGTAAAAGTCGTCACTACCCATTAGTAAGTCGGAGGACACGTGCAAAAAAAAAGGGAATGAAAGTAGACAGTAATGCCTTGCGACAGTCAGAGATTTTTTTTTCAGTTTTGCTGAAATTCTGTTGTTTTCAGAATACATTTTCTGTAATTATTTGAGGGGTGTCTAGTAACTACGTACTGCAAAATATATTCAGGGCTTGCAACGCAGAATGCTTATGCATGTGCTCTAGTTGAAAATGTATGACTGAACATAAAAGGGGCTGGGCTCTTGTGAACCATCTAGATTACAGAGAAAAAATAATTGTTTTTATATTTCATGATATTCCGTTTTTGATTTGATAAATCATTTTAAGGTTTCATCAAATAAAACCTTTAATTTATGATATGAATATATTACATAAATATAAAAAAATGTTTTTAAAAGAAGTGCATGCATTGAAAGCAGTTATAATTCTAATATAATAGATTCATTCATGTTATATATATATACTAAATTTAATATTATTCATACATATTATTTGCATATTAAATGTAATTTCGTACATGTTCTGTAAATATTAAGGCACGTTAAAATAATAGACAAATTTTATAACAAAGATAAACGTTTTTTTTTTTAATTATGAAATTTTATAAATGTGTGCTACGAATTTCTAAAAGGCATATAACTGAATGGCACAGTAAAAAATAAATACATTTTTAATCAAAATAGTGTTTTATATCTTGCTTTGTATGTTGTGTAAGTAAACTTATTATTGATAAATAAAGAGTTTAAATAGTAAACGAGTTATTTCGAATAAGTATAACCAACCAGATGTCATGGCGTCTGAGGGCCGAGTAACTGGCTCTCTGTGCAACATGTTTCAGGTTCAAGACCTGGCGGTGCTGTGGATGTTTGTGGTAGATCAGAATCCACTTTAAACCGTATGTCCTGGTATAATATAACAGAAAACATTGCGCATAGGACTGACGACTCTACATCCGAAAAAATATATCTCATGTTACCAAATATGCCAGTAGGCAGACTATCTTGGCACACCATGGGGCTATTGCCCAATGAAGAACAATCATATATTATACCTTCTGTATAGATATATGTACTTACTTATGTGTAGTCTAGAAAAAACTCTTTATGTCCTAAAAATGTTACATTATGTGAGGGTAAATATACATCCAATAACATTCCCCTATAATGTGAATGAAAAGTCAAGACTCCTCTTCTGAAAAAAAATGCTACAACCTTGTAATACACTTTATTTCAATGCCAGAAGAATAACGATGCATTAGGTAAAACATTTCTATCAAGATTAATGAACCAAAAGTAAAAAAAGTACACATATAACCTTAAAAGTTTTAGCGATGACCAACCCAAACACGGATAATTATAGGAATTTATCTGTATAAAAAAAGCAAAGATTTATGTTCTTTTAAAATTTTTTTCACTAAATACTAAAAGAAAAACAGAAAAGAGTGAGAGACAACAAAATTAAATTTGCATTTTTAACTTCATCATCAATAGAAGAGCACTTTAAGGAAAATATTCGGTTTAGGAATGCAAGAAAGACGACAGAAATCGAGTCACTTTCAGAATCAGACACTGGTCTAGAAAAATCAGTCTTTTTTACATTTTTTTAATTACCCTTTGTATCCATTTTTTATTTACTCCGAAGATATGCGATTCTTTTCCAAAGTTAGACAGTAAATAAAAATAATAATAAATAAAAGAAAGAAAAGGGCATAATTCGTAGAGTAGCATTTATCTGTTTATGTTACTTTATTTTTCTTTATGTCGCTTATAACACAGCATCGCTACTTTACAAAGCTCATAAATAATGACGGTAGAAAAAAAAGTGGGCAAGGAACTAGACGAAATGCATAATTAATTCCAAAGACACATCCATATGGTTTTTACCCTTATCCTCAACAAGGCCATCCATCCTTCTGTGCTTTTGCACCAGGCGCAAGTCTTTTGAAAGTTCAAAATCTGTGGTTGGAACAAATGAGTAAAAAAGTAAATTTTTTGGTACAAGTGAAACAAAAACACATATAAATCATTACGAGGAAGTTAAAGTCGTCACTACCCATTACTAAGTCGAGGGACACACACAAAAAAAAGTGAAATGAAAGTAGACAGTAATGCCTTGCGACTGTCAGATACTTTTTTTTTCAGTTTTGCTGAGTTTCTGTTGTTTTCAGAGTACATTTTGTGTAATTATTTGAGGGGGGTGTCTAGTAACTACGTAGTGCAAAATATATTCATGGCTTTCAAAGTATAATGCATAATTAATTCCTGGAGCATGAGGCCTGGTAGGAAATTCATGGTCGAACATAAAAGGGGCTGGGCTCTTGTGAACCATCTAGAATGTGGAAAAAAGTAATTGTTTTTAAATTTTATGATATTCCTCTTTTTAATTTGATAAATCATTTTAAGGTGCTATCAAATGAAATCTTTAATTTATGATATAGATACACTAGATAAAAAAATGTTTTCAACTGAAGTGCATGCATTTAAAAGAGTTATAATGTTAATAAAATAGATTCATTCATGCTATGTACATATTAAATGTAATATTTTTTCTTACATGTTATGTACGTATTAAATATAATGAGCACATTAAATTCATTCTGTAGTTTTTCAGCTAGTGGAGGTCACACAAACATTCTCTAGTTTCATGAGGTCTCATTATGAATGACGCTGAATATCTGCTATCAGATATGAGTGACAGGTTGTTCTCATTATTACAAAACACTAATTGCATGCAATATAACTACCCGAAAAACTGCTCATCTGCCGTCAAATTTCAGTGGTGGGTTGTTATAATGTACTTGTCATTCCTCTTTCCTGTGAATAAAATGCCAAAAATCTTCCCTTCTAAAAAAAAAAAAAATGCTACAATATTGTAATGCACCTTTTCCCAACGTCAGAAGAATAACGATACATTCTGTAAAACAATTCTAAGAAGAGTAATGCACCAAAAAATAAAAAATAAAAATGCATGTAACCTTAAGAGTTTTGGCGATGACCATCCCAAACATGGATAATTATAAGAATTTATCTGCAAAAAAAAAAAAAAAGATTTATGTTCCTTTAACTTTTTTTTGACAAAACACAAAAAGCAAAACTGAAAAGCGAGAGAGAGAACAAATTTATCTTAGCATTTTTAACTCCATCATCAATAGAAGAGCACTTTAAGGAAAATATTCCGTTTAAGAATGCAAGAAAGACGACAGAAATCGGGTGACTTTCAGAATCAGACACTGGTCTAGAAAAATCAGTTTTTTATTCTTTGAAAAAGAGCACATAATTTTTTTTTTTTTTTTTTAAATCTTTTTTTTAATTTCCCTTTGTGTCCATTTTTTATTTACTCCGAAGACATGCGATTTTTTAAAAAAGTTAGACAGCAAAATAAATAAATAAATAAAAGAAAGAAAAGGAAATAATTCTTAGAGTTGCTTTTATCTGTTTCTGTTACTTTATTTTTCTTTATGTCGCTTATAACACAACATCGCTACTTTACAAAGCTCAGAAATAATGACGGTACAAAAAAAAGTGGGCAAGGAACTAGACGGAATGCGTAATTAATCCCAAAGACTCATCCATATCATTTTTACCCTTATTCTCAGCAAGGCCATCCATCCTTCTGAGCTTTTGCACCAGGCGCAAGTCTTTTGAAAGTTCAAAATCTCGGGGTGGAACAAATGAGTAAAAAAGCACATTTTTTGGTACAAGTGAAACAAAAATACGTATAAATCATTACGAGGAAGTAAAAGTCGTCCCTACCCATTACTGAGTCGGACGACACACACAAAAAAACGGGAATGAAAGTAGACAGTAATGCCTTGCGACAGTAAATGATTTTTTTTTTCAGTGTTGCGGAGTTTCTGTTGTTTTCAGAATACATTTTCTGTAATTATTTGAGGGGGGTGTCTAGTATCTACGTACTGCAAAATATATTCATGGCTTGCAACGCATAATGCTTATGCATGTGCTCTGGTAGGAAATTTATGACTGAACATAAAAGGGGCTGGGCTCTTGTGAACCGTCAAGAATGTGGAAAAAAGTAATTGTTTTTATATTTTATGATATTCCTTTTGGAATTGATAAATCATTTTAATGTATGTACCATCAAATGAAACCTTTAATTTATGATATGGATACAGTAAATAAATATAAACAAGTAATATATAAAAAAAAAATTTTTTAAGTCAATTCCTACTTTTTTTTACTCTATTGCAAAAGTCCTTTATAAATAATTTTCATTCATTCTTTTAACTTTATCTGGTGCCATCTATTGGTAGATACATGCATTTTAAATCTAAAAAAAATATAAAATTAATTAATTAAATTTAAGTAATGAATTAATATTTGAAAAAAATTTTATTAACATCAAGTGTAATCCACTGCAAGTTCAAAAAAATGCATTTGAACTTGAGCGGATGAATAAAAAGTATTTTATTAACGATTGATAATTTGAACAAGATATATATAGGGAGAGTGTGAGCTAATAGAAGAAATTGAACAAATAATTTTTTCAAAAGAAGTACATGCATTCAAACCAGCTATAATTCTGATAAATTAGATTCTTTCATGTTATGAACATATTAAATGTAATATTATTCATTCTATAATGTACATATTAAATGCAATATTATTCATACATGATATGTACACGTCAAATGTAATATTATTCATACATTTTATCTACAAATTAAATTCAATGTTATTCGTACATGTTATATACATATTAAAACATTTTTAAAATAATTCATAAAATTCATAATAAAGATACACAATTTGTTTTGGAAAAAAATACGAAATTTTATAAATGCATGTTACAAATTTTAACAAATTACACTATAGCCAAATTACAAATTTTTAAAAAATGTATATATATATATTCTAAACAGAGTTTTATATTTTGCTTTTGTCTGTATGTTGTGTAAGTAAACTTAATGATATCAAATAAAGAGATTAATTAGTAAATGAGTTATTTCGAATAAGTATAACCAATCAGATATTAAGGGTTCTTAAAGCACAGTGACTGGTACTCTGTTATACAGGTTTCGGGTTCGAATCCCAGTGTCACCATCAATGTTTGTAGTAGAACAGAAAAAACTTTAAAATGTAGGTCCCGGTATAATAAAACAATAGAACTTTGAGTGTAGGGCTGACAATCCTACATGGTAACAAAATATATGTCATGTTTCGAAGTCTATCAGTAGGCAGACGGCCTAAAGCCTCCCAATGAAGAAAAATAGATAGTATGCCTTCTGCGCACATACACATATTTAGTTATGCTTTTACAAGAAAAAATTTATATGCGCTGAAAACGTTATATTATGTGCGTGTAAGCATATATCCAATGATATTCCTCTCTTTTGTGAAAGAAAAGTCAAGACTCCTCTTCTGAAAAAATTCTACAACATTGTAATACACTTTTTCCAATGTCAGATGAATAACGACGAATTCTGTAAAACAATTCTATTAAGATTAATGCATCAAAAAAAAAGTATGCATATGACCTTAAAAGTTTTAGCTATGACCAACTTAAACACGGATAATTATAGGAATTTATCTGAAAAAAAAAGATATATGTTATTTTAAAATTTTTTTTCACTAAACACTAAAAGAAAAACTGAAGAGAGAGAGAACAAAATTATCTTTGCATTTTTAACTCCATCATCAATAGAAAAGCACTTTAAGGAAAATATGTCGTTTGAGAATGCAAGAAAGACGACAGAAATCGAGTGACTTTCAAAATCAGACACTGGTCAAGAAAATTCAGTATTTTATTTCTTCGAAAAAGCGCACAAAAATTTTTTTTCTTATCTTTTTTTAATTCTCCTTTGTATCCATTTTTTTATTTACTCCGAAGACATGCGATTCTTTTCCAATTTAGACAGCAAAAAAAATAAAAATAAAAATAAAAATAAAAAAAAAAATAAATAAATAAATAAAAGACAGAAAAGGAAATGATTCGTAGAGTAGCTTTTATCTGTTTCTGTTACTTTATTTTTCTTTATGTCGCTTATAACACAGCATCGCTACTTTACAAAGCTCATAAATAATGACGGTACAAAAAAAAAGTGGGCAAGGAAGTAGACGGAATGCATAATTAATTCCAAAGACACATCCATATCGTTTTTACCCTTATCCTCAGCAAGGCCATCCATCCTTCTGTGCTTCTGCACCAGGCGCAAGTCTTTTGAAAGTTCAAAATCTCGGGGTGGAACAAATGAGTAAAAAAGCAAATTTTCTGGTACAAGTGAAACTGAAATACATATAAATCATTACGTGGAAGTAAAAGTCGTCACTACCCATTAGTAAGTCAAAGAACACATACAAAAAAAGGGGAATGAAAGTAGACAGTAATGCCTTGCGACAGTCAGTGATTTTTTTTTCAGTTTTGCAGAGTTTCTGTTGTTTTCTGAATACATTTTCTGTAATTATTTGAGGGGGTGTCTAGTAACTACGTACTGCAAAATATATTCATGGCTTGCAACGCATAATGCCTATGCATGTGCTCTGGTAGGAAATTTATGACTGAACATAAAAGGGGCAGGGCACTTGTGAACCGTCTAGAATGTGGAAAAAAGTAATTGGTTTTATATTTTATGATATTCCTTTTTTGATTTGATAAATCGTTTTAAGGTACCATCAAATGAAACTTTTAATCTATGATATGGATATAATATGCAATATAAAAAATAATTTTCAACTGAAGTGTATGCAATCAGTAATCTATGATATCCATAACAAAGGTAAACATTTTTTTTTTTTTTTTTTTTTTTTTTGGAAAATAAAAATGAAATTTTATAAGTTTGTGTTGAAAAATTTTACAAATTATAAAATTAAATTACAAATTTAAAGTAAAATTAATTTTTAGTCTAAATAGCTTTTTATATTTCACTTTTGATTTTATTTTCTGTAAGGAAACGTTATAACGATAAATAAGATATTTAATTAGTAAACGAGTTATTTCGAATAACTATAGTCAATCAGACATTATGGGGCCTGATGGCCAAGTGACTGGTGCTCTGTGCCACAGTTTTGGGTTCGAATCCTGGTGGCACCATTGATGTTTGTATCAGAATCCACTTTTATCCATTGGTCTCGGTTTAATATGAATGCCGAAAGTTGGGAGTTAGTTTGACAACCCTATTCCGTATAACGAAATATCTCATGTTTCGAAATATGCCAGTAAGCAGACGGTATTGGTCCACCATGGAGCTCTTACGTTAACGAAGATGAAGAGAAAAATCAGATGTTATGCCTTCTGTGTTCATATATGTATGTAGTTATGTTAGCCAAGAAAACTAAGTTGTTTTATTATGTGTGGGTAAACGTAAATGACAAACGAATAATATAATATCCGATGACAAACGAAAAAAAAAAAAAAAAAAAAACCTGAATTTGTCGTATTCAAAAAAAAGATATAATACAAAAGACTGATATAATACAAAAACTGTCATTTAAATATTTATTTTTAATTGTTAGTATTCTGTACTATCATTTTTAAAACCAGAAATCATATATGTTCGTCAACCTGTTCATGTGTATTATTAACCTGGCGTTTTAATGAATTTACTTATAATTTATTTAATTTATTTGAACTAAAGTTATCTCTAAAATAAACTTACAAATTATAGAATGAAGAATTTTGGAACTTTTAATGTTTTACTTTGTTTGAATTTTAGTAACTTCATTTGACATTCATATCAATAACATATTTTTATTAAAATAATTCCACTTCAGAGAAAACAAAATAATTATGCCCAATTTTTTAGCATTGATTTTGTATGCAAATCGTAAATATCTGACGTTTTAATTACAATGTAAATTTTTTCCAAATTCTATAACCACCCTCGCCTCAATAAGTATGCAACCCCCTTTTTATAATACATTCTCTCAAACATAGAGTCACTGTGTGTGGGTGTCTTCATCGCATCTCTTCATTTTGGCAGCATACTCTTCCCTTCTGACCTCACCCCCTCTTACCCCCCCAGTGGTACAAGACAGAGGCGGGGTCGCTTTGACGACTCATCACCCATCCAAGACACGTTAATGAACAAGGAGACTTTAAGCGTATCATCGGTAGCTACCGATTCAAATGGTATCGAAGCCACTCCAACACGCCATCCTGCTATAAATTTGTCTGCCGTGTCAGCGCCCCATTCTCAGTGTAATTACAATTTTTGTGCATCTTAATAATCAATCATAGCGGGAAGGTATACAAGTTGGCCATTCAAGATTCATTGGTATCACGATATGTGGTTGGTAAATGGTTATTTAATTGGTTTGTTGTATCTTAAGTATGGGTTTTCAGGGTTATTAATATTGTGTTCTCGTGGAAATGGAAACAATATGTGTATCATTACATTATGCTGATATTATTCTTTTGTGTAATTGTAAGTATGCTAGAATATCTATTATCTTTTTTGTACGCTAGGATATCTATTACTAGTTCTCTTTTTTTTAAAGTTTGGAAGATTTATTATCATTCAATATTTAAGTTTTTTTTTCTAAAGACATTTATTAAGAAATATAAATATTAAATGCATATATTTATATATATTACAATATCTACAGGAGGCCAGATGGCCGAATGACTAGCGTTCTGGTGGCCGGAGCTACAGGTTTCGAGTCCCAACAGTGCCATGGAAGTTTGCAGTGGTTCGGAATCAATTTTAAATTGTAGGCCTCGGTTTAATATGACTTTAGAGCGTTGGGAGTAGAGCTGAAACCCTTACCCCGTGATAAGAAAACATCTCCTTTCTCGATATCTGCCAAAAGGCAGAGTGCCTTGGTCCATCAAGGGGATGTGGTGTTATTGATTATGATGGCAATATCTTCTGACTACATTGTGCATGTAGAGAGACAAATTATTTCCATTAGAACCATAATTTTTATCATAGATTTGACATTTTTTTGAGTACGCGAAATATCCGGGGGATGTAATGCAATGCGGAGTGGCATTAAGACGGTTTATTATACAAATCTTTATAAATAATTGTTTATGTATTCAATAATAAATAAAAAAAATTAAAATAATGTTTTTGAAATATATACTTGAAATAAATCAGCTGCTCCGATCAAAGCTATTACGTTGTTTGGTTTTCGAAGGACTTTAAATGTGTTAGGGAAGTGATTCATGTTTTTATAAATCAGTATCAATATTGCAATTATGTTTCATAAGCAATTAATTTAATGCTGTAATTGTAAATTTCTAATTTTACTGAACCTATGTTTTTTATATTTAGATTATGAAATCAAATATTTTCATCAAGTATGTCTTTTAATTCTTAGTCGTTATCTAATGTTTATGACTTTTTCTCTAACTAATCGTATATTTATTAAACTGATTTTAACTATTTAAAGGTTTTTCCTACTTTCCAATACAAATAGCTATTTTTAAATATTTTTATGGTATCTGAGGAACTACTAATAGTTATTAAAATAAGTTCCAATGCATTTGCATCATTTGAAAGCAATGATATTATTTTCAGTGATCATAGAACTAGTCTAACGGTAACGCATCGCTGAAATTTTGTTCACGTATGTATATCATTCAAATTACCGGATGAAATCAGGTAATTAATCTTTATTTCAAGAGTAATGGTTTTCCATTATTGGTTTCAAAACGGAATTTTGGTTTGTACTATTAATATTTTACTAATGATGATGAATGTAATATGATTTACACCAATAAGTTAATATACTGACTTTTCGTTTGCACATAAGGGTAACACAAGACTTGTTGCTGTTCATACAAAAAGTACAAAAATCAGGTTCAATTAATTTAAACAATACAATTTCAATAATTTTTTGTCATAAAACTTTCAACTTTTAGTTACAGAAATATATATTAAAAAAAATTCCACAAACTGCAAGAAAAAAAATTTGAATATTTTAGCAACAAAATATTCACCTAATACACCCATGACATGCACATAACGCCTTTAAATTTATATAAAATACAATCTTTTGCTTTTTATATGTATATAGGAAAATTTGCATAAACAATGTTCCAAGTTACAATTAATGATACGCGTTCATAATAAACTTTTCTGAATAATTTTTTTTTTTTTTACAAAAATAAAATAGTTTCTCTTAAAAAACCTTTTATTTATGGCGGCTGTCTTTTTCTTCTGTCAATGCACTTTCGGATTTTATTATTCGAAGAAATATCTTTCTTTTCAGTATTTGTCGGACATCCAATAAAGCTTTTCAATCTTTTTCTTTTTTTATTTTTCTTCTGCAGCCCAGTTATTTTTAAAATCAGAATTTTATCAATGGCGTTAACTTGTTTCTGGGACCATAACAAGAGAGTCGTGATAAATATCCTGAAGGTTTTACATTGATTTCTGACTTGAAGCAATGATAAAATGCAATATCTCCTTACAGTTACAATTATACTGCCAAAGATACGAATTTCTCCATCGATTACCGTTACTTTCTCAACTACTAATACATCCACGACATTCGCTCGTATCCTGTAATCTCCAACTTACATTTATATGCACATTCGAAGCTATAATAGGACTGATTTCGAGCGAAAATCGTTCTAAGTCCTCCCAAATATTCAATCAGGTCTCACGAGAACACCACAAAAAGAAAAAAGGAAATAAAACATGAATATCAATATTCCAAAAAGGACAAGTTCAATGACAAATTAACATGTACCGCCATTTTTGTCCCTTAATATCTTTAGCAAAAGATCTATCACTAATAGAATTTAATTAACGTCACTATATCCATACTCTTATTGTTACATTAATATATTTATTAAGTTACACATAAATAAAAATTTGTTTCAATAGTATAAACTTTATTACTATTTATTTTCAACTATGTTATATATATATATAAAAATATATAATTCAAATAAGAATGTATTGAAATAGATAATAAAAAATAATAATTAAAAATGTCTTTTATTGTTTCCATAATAATATAATTTATTGTGATAATATAATTAAAGACCCATGGCCGAGTGACTGGAGAGCTCAGCACCACAGATTTGGGGTTCGAGTCCGGGCAGTGCCATGGGAGTTTTAATTGGTTCGGAATCCGCTTTAAATATAGGTCCCAGCTTTATATGACTATAGAGCGTAGGACTTACAACCCTACCCGTAAAAGAAAAAAAAATGTCTCGAAATTTTCCAGTAGACAGATTTCCTTGGCCCACCATGAAGCTGTTGCACCAATGATGATGATGTAATATTATTTTAAATTGAGCTTTTTATTCAATACATTTACGTAGATTTAAATGTCTACATACATTAAATACGGACATAAAACTAGTGAATTAAAATAATATCATAAAATATTATTTTTTATAGCTATAAGTATAAAACAAACTTGACTCATGATTTAGTAATAGTGAATTCTAACTAGTATAGAATTAGATATTTATTTATTTTGTTGATGATGTGTGCTGTTTCGAAACTCTGGTAGACTTCATGGAGAATGTGACAGAAATTATAATAAAGATTGTAAAATTTAGATGAGTAACTTTAATATGTTGAACATAACCTTCAATATTCATGCCCTCCTAATGTTCTAAGATACAGTTTTAAAACACTGAATTGATGCTCACCTTTATAAATATGATAATAATGCTATGTCCCTGCTTTCATGTTCCTAATTTAAATTGAAAGTTGGGCCACAGTCTTGCCATAGACACATTAAGAATTTGTTTGTTTTCGTCTAACACGTCTGGATCAGATGTCTTAAGGAGCTTAGCTTTATCTTATATAACATAACATTGTAATTTTTTGAAATATACTTAACACATTAGATGGTTCATACTAGTATAGTGAGATTTAACTCCGTTATTTCCTTTCCTAATACAACTTTTTCACCAATTACATTTCATTAATATTACACTTATTTGAAATTAATAACAAAGATATATGCTCCACCGGTAGCAGGGAAGTGAAAAATAAAGCAAATCTTGTTTTTATTAGCAAATCTTGTATTTGTTTGCAAATTTCGTTTTAGTAACAAGTCTTGTTTATGTTTGCAAATCCTGTTTCTGTTTCCAGTTTTGTTTTGTTTGTAAATCTTGTTTTTGTTTGCAAAAAAGTTAAATTATTAAAACTTTTAAATTTTACATTTGTTAAATAATAATCATAAATAACAGTCTACTGATTTTTCATAAATTCATCTTGTAATTCATTAATTAAATAAAGTTAGTACTATACTTTTCCCTTAACTTATCTGCTTAGACTCTCGTTCGTTCTACTACTGCAAACACATCTAAAATAAAAAGAGATTTATTGAAATCTTTTTCAGTTTTTGGCTTCTTTAAAATATTCCATACTTTACAGTGGATCTAGGCTAGAATTTTGATAAATAAAAGCTGAATTCTTGAAAGATGCCTTGAATCTTTTTGGAAGGTGTATCTCAAAATAATATTGAAAACCAATGCACTTCCAAAACTTTCTTTAAAGTATAAATACTAAATATTTATAAAAGGTTCTTTTAAAAACCTTTTCTGTGGTACAAGAGTTGATTCTTTTTTCTCTTAATTTTACTACTATGATATTGCTGAGCACTTTAATGATCCTTCGTAAAACAATTGTAGTGTCCTGCTAGAAATCTAAGCGCATGTAATGTTACAAGCATCAGTGTTTCACATGCATTCTATTTTTCCATGATTTAATTTCCGGTCACTAGTTCTAAAAATCTCGTGATACATTTTTATTATAAAAATGAAACAGTAAAATTACGAAGAAAAAATGAAAAAATTTTTAATTTTAAAAATAAATTATTAAACAAAGCAGGTGGTGTAAAGTTGTGAAGAGGCAATGCATTTTTCAAACATAGCTATCTTTTGCACTTTTTATTTCTGGCGTTTTTTGCTTCAAATAAAATTTTATTATTCTCATGTTTCAAAATATGTATAATTTTACAATCAATAATCTATAACCCAATTTTCAAATACTCGTTTCACTTAATAAATTTAAAAAAAAACAGTACATTTAAAAATTAGGCATCATCTTATTTAAAAAAATAAATATTAATAATTTATGAATGCAGTAATTAAAATGTCACTTAATCAGAAATAATTTCTCCTCATTTTAAATAGTCTTTTCGAGATAAATCTATTTTAAATATATTATCGTCTACTTTTATCATTTTTTTCATAATGAAAGTAATTCATACGAAAGGGGCTCATATCTGTGATCAAAGATGGCTTTGAAGAACTCCATACCTTCCACCCGACATTCGCACCCCAATCATTACTCTACGTATCGTGATTTCGACAAATTTTTTCGCAGAACGAACGCAAAATGCGATAAACCATCCCATCCCAACCCAACCCTTCCACCCCTTCTATCTGTTCCCGTTTCACATTGAATATGGAAATGTAATATCCCAAGAAAGACAAACGGAAATGTCAGTAATAACCCGACCATGTTTTATACCAACCACACCGATCTAGATCCGATCTCTCTTTTAAAAAAGAAGGAAAACTCATAATTTGTACTGGAACGAGGGTATTAAAATTCGCCAGAGTTGCTACACGTCGCCATATTTTCTTTGGAAACAAATACCAGAAGCGATCGCGCAGCAAAGATAACGAAAGGAAATGAAACCCTGATGACGAGGATTGCGACAGGAACAGCAATACAGAAACCTGGAAAAGAGGAAGGGGTGGGAATGAAGTCATTTTCTAACGTTCGAGCTCCTGTTTTCCCGTCGAAAGTTAACTCGGAAACAGAATGTTCGAGATCCTGTTGGTGTTTCTCCTGCAATTTATGGGAAGTAGTATTATATGCGGTACTATATGGAACGGTTACAGTTTTAAGTCACAGTTTGGCAAAGCAGTCCTTGCTTCTTTTGTGAACAATTGCAGTTAAAAGTTTATTATTATCCCGTCTGAAAATGTGTATAATTTTACAATCAAAAATTAATGACCCGATTTTCAATTTCTTTCTGACACACTTTATAATTGGGTGTAAATATAATTTGAGTCAAACAAGTTACTAATTTTATAGGAAATATATAAGTAAAAATATTAAATTGATTGATATTTACAAAATCTACAAAATTTCATAAAATGTTTTTGCATTTAGATTATGATGCAGACCGATTTTGCAAAATGCATGACCCAATTACTATTTTAAAAAACTATATTTTTTTTTTTATTAAAATAGGAATGAATTTTCTAATAAGAATTTCTTAATTAATTCTTGACTAATTAATTATTGACTTTAGTTAAGGCAATTATTGTCTTAATAAGATATTTCAATTTTATAATTTTGTGTTCGGGTATCTTTTGAATTAAAAGCACAATACTTTTAATAAAGCTGTATAATAATTTAAATGTTTTTTTTATTTGTTCTGCAACTGAGAGATTATACTAATTTAAGAAACAATTATGATGACAGAGAAAGGGAGGTATATTTTACACTAATGATTTTTTTATACCGCCAAATCCAAAATTATTATTTTGAGAAAAATTTTTGAAAATAAATAATATTTACCTTAATATTTAATCAATATTACATATGCTATAAAATTGAAAAAAATATTTTAAAAAATACACATTTTACTCAAAAAGACATAATATAATACATTTAAAAATTCAACATTCCTATTATCAGAATAATTAAATATTAATAATCTATGATAATATTTACCTCATTAAAATATTTAATAAAGCAAATATTATTTAAATAAATAATATTTACCTTAATATTTTATCAATATTACAAATGTCCTAAAGTTGAAGAAGGAATTTCAAAAAATACTCCTTTCATTTAAAAATACGTAATATAGTACCTTTAAAAATCGTGCATGCTATTACCAAAATAATTATAATATTAATTATTTATTATTACAATAATTTAAATGTCACACCAACAAAAAAAATTCCTCGAAGATACTCCTTATTTTAAACAGTCTTTTCGAGATAAAACTATTTTAAACATATTGTCGTCGACTTTTAACATTTTTTCCATAATGAAAGTAAGTAATGAAAGTAAGGTTTAATATAACAGTAGAAAATTTGGTGTAGGGCTGACAACCCTACATCGTAAAAAAATATATCTCATGTTTCGAAGTCTGTCTGTAGGCAGACCGCCTTAACCCACCTAATAAAGAACAATCAGATATTATGCCTTCTATTTCATATACATATTTAGTTATGCGTATCCTAGAAAAACTTTATATGTGCTAAGAACGTTATATTATGTGCGGGTAAACATATATCCAATGACTTTCCTCTCTCCTGTGAAAGAAAACTCAAGACTCCTCTTCTGAAAAAGAGCTAGATTATTCTAATACACTTTTTCCAATGTCTGAAGAATAACGACGAATTCTGTAAGACAATTCTATCAAGATTAATGCACCAAAAAATTAAAAGTGCGCATATAAATTTAAAAGTTTTATCGATGACCAACCCAAACATGGATAATTACAGGAATTTATCTGTATAAAAAAAAAAAAAAAGATTTATGTTCCTCTAAAATTTGTTTTTCACTAAACACAAAAAGCAAAACTGAAAAGGCAGAGACATAAAACAAAATTATCTTTGTATTTTTAAGTTCATCATCAATAGAAGAGCACTTTATGGAAAATATTCCGTTTAAGAATGCAAGAAGGACGACAGAAATCGAGTGACTTTCAGAATCAGACGCTGGTCAAGAAAAATCAGTACTTTATTTCTTCGAAAGAGTGCACACAAATTCTTATTTATCTTTTTTTTTAATTCCCCTTTGTATCCATTTTTTATTTACTCCAAAGACATGCGATTCTTTTCCAAAGATAAACTGCAAAAAAAATAAATAAATAAATAAAGGAAAGAAAAGGAAATAATTCGTAGAGTTGCTTTTATCTGTTTCTGTTAACTTATTTTTCTTTATGTCGCTTTTAGCACAGCATCGCTATTTTACAAAGCTCATAAATAATGACGGTGAAAAAAAAGTGGGCAAGGAACTAGACGGAATGCATAATTAATCCCAAAGACACATCCATATCGTTTTTACCCTTATCCTCAGCAAGGCCATCCAGCCTTCTGTGCTTTTGCACCAGGCGCAAGTCTTTCGAAAGTTCAAAATTTCGGGTAGAACAAATGAGTAAAAAAGCAAATTTTTTCATACAAGTGAAACAAAAAAACATATAAATCATTACGAGGAAGTAAAAGTCGTCACTACCCATTAGTATGTCTGAGGACACAGAAAATAAAGGGAATGAAAGTAGACAGTAATGCCTTGCGACAGTCAGATAATTTTTCTTTTTTTTTAGTTTTGCTGTGTTTCTGTTGTTTTCAGAATACATTTTCTGTAATTATTTGAGGGGGGTGTCTGCAAAATATATTCATGGCTTGCAACATAATGCTTATGCATGTGCTCAGGTAGGAAATTTATGACTGAACATGAAAGAGGCTGGCTCATTGTGAATCGTCTAGAATACGGAGAAAAGTAATGGTTTTTATATTTTAGGATACTCCTTTTTTTGATTTGATAAATCATTTTAAGGTACCATTCAGTGAAACCTTTGATTTATGATATTGGTATATTTTTTTTAAAAAACGTGCATGCATTCAAAGCTGTTATAATTCTAATAAAATAGACTCATTTATGTTACGTACATAGTAAATGTAATATTATTCATACATGTTATGTACAAATTAAATGCAATGTTAATCATTAAATTTATGTATATATTAAAGCATATTAAAACAATCGATAAAATTAATAATAAAAATAAGCATTTTTTTTCTTTTTTTTTTTGTGGGCAAAAAAAAAATTATAAATTTGTGCTACGAATTTCTACAAATTATACTACCAAATTGAAAAATCAAAAAAAAAAAAAAATAAAATAGTAATAATAATAATAAATAATAATTTTTTAAATCGAAATAGAGTTTTATGTTTTACTTTTGTTTGTATGTTGTATAAGTAAACTTAATAATAACAGAAAATAAAGACTTTAATTTGTAAACCAGTTATTTCGACTAAGTATAACTAATCAGATATTATGGGGTCTGAAGGCAGAGTGACTGGCGCTCTCTATCACAGGTTTCATGTTCGAATCCCGGTGGCGCCATGGATGTTTGTAGTATATCAGAAACAGCTTTAAACTGTAGGGGCCGGTATAATAAGATGATAGAAAGTTCGGTGTAGGGCTGACGAAAACCCTTCGTAAAAATATATATCTCATGTTTCGAAATCTGTCTGTAGGATGACTACCTTAGATCACCCAATAAAGAACAATAAGATATTATGCTTTCTGTGTACATATATATATATACATATATATTTAGTTATGTGTCTCCTAGAAAAACATTATATGTGCTAAAAACGTTATATTAAGTGCGGATAAACATATGTCCAATGACATTCCTCTTTCCTGTGAATGGAAAGTAAATATTCCTTTTCTGAAAAACATTTTACAACATTGTAATACACTTTTTTCCAATGTCAAAAGAATAACAATTCATTCTGTAAAACAATTCTATCAAGATTAATACATCAAAAATAAAAAAAAATGCATATAAGCTTAAATGTTTCAGCGATGGCCAACCTAAACACGGATAATTATAGGAATTTTTCCGTAAAAAAAAGCAAAGATTTATGTTCCTTTAAAACGTTTTTTCATTAAACACTAAAAGACAAAACTGAAAAGAGAGAGAGAGAGAAAGAACAAAATTATTTTTGCATTTGTAACTTCATCATCAGCAGAAGAGCACATTAAAGGAAAATATTCCGTTTTACGAATGCAAGAGAGACGACAGAAATCGGGTGACTTTCAGAATCAGACACTGATCTAGAAAAATCAGTATTTTATTTCTTCGAAAAAGCGCACACAAATTCTTTTTTTTATCTTTTTTTAATTCCCCTTTATAGCCATTTTTTTATTTACTCCGAAAACATGTGATTCTTTTCCAAAGTTTGACAGGAAAAAAATATAAATAAATAAAATAAAAGATCTTTTATCTGTTTTCTGCTTTTATCTGTTTCTGTTACTTTATTTTTCTTTCTGTCTTATAACACAGCATCGTTACTTTACAGAGCTCATAAATACTGACAGTACAAAAAAAAAAAAAAGTGGGCTAGGAACTAGACGGAATGCATAATTAATTCGAAAGACGCATCCATATCGTTTTTACCCTTATTCTCAGCAAAGCCATCCATCCTTCTGTGCTCTTGCACCAGGCGCAAGTCTTTTGAAAGTTCAAAATCTCGGGGTGGAACAAATGAGTAAAAAAGCAAATTTTTTGGTACAAGTGGAACAAAAAAACATATAAATCATTACGAGGAAGTAAAAGTCGTCACTACCCATTAGTAAGGCGGAGGACGCATATAAAAAAGGGGAATGAAAGTAGACAGTAATGCCTTGCTACAGTCAGTGTATTTTTTCTTCTTTTTTTTTCAGTTCTGCTGACTTTCTGTTGTTTTCAGAATACATTTTCTGTAATTATTTGAGGGGTGTCTAGTAACTACGTACTGCAAAATATATTCATGGCTTGCAACGCATAATGCTTATGCATGTGCTCTGGTAGGAAATTTATGACTGAACATAAAAGGGGCTGGGCTCTAGAATGTGGAAAAAAGTAATTGTTTTTATATTTTATGATATTCCTTTTTTGATTTGATAAATCATTTTAAGGTACCATCAAAAGAAACTTTTAATTTATGATATGGATGCAATATATAAATATAAAATATTTTTTCAACCGAAGTGCGTACATTCAAAGCAGTTATAATTCTAATAAATAGATTCATTTTTATGTACATATTAAATGTAATATTATTTATACATTTTATGTGCATATTAAATATAATATTATTCACACATGTAATGTACATTTTAAATGTAATATTATTCATACCTGCTATGGACATATTAAATCTCGTTAAAATAATCGATAAAACTCAAATTAAAGGTAAAAAATCTTTTTCGGAAAAAAAATATAATATTTAATAAATGTGAGTATACATATTATACAACGAAATTATAAAATTATACAAAAAAAATATTACATTTTTTTATCAAAATAGAATTTGATGTTTACTTTTGTCTATATTTTTGTAAGGAAACTTAATCATGGCAAATAAAGAGTTTAATTAGTAAACGAGTTATTTCGAATAAGTATAACCAATCAGATATTATGGTGCCTGATGGCCGAGTAACTGGCGCTGTCTTGCCACAGGTTTCAGGTTAGAAGCCCGGCGGTACTGTGAATGTTTGTAGTTGGTCGGAATCCACTTTAAACCGTATGTTCCGTTATAACATGAAAAATGAACATTGGGTATAGGACTGACAACCCTACTTCGTAAAAAATATACCTCATGTTTTCAAATCGGTCAGTAGGCAGACTGTCTTAGCCCACCATGGCGCTTTCTTCAATGAAAAACAATCAGTTATTATGCCTTCTTGTACATACATGTATTTAGTTGTGTGTTGCCTAGAAAAACTTTATATGTGTTAAAAACGTTATATTATGTGTGAGCAAACATATATACAATGACAAGCAAAAAAAAACTAAATTTGTTTTACACAACAACAACAAAAATTCATGACTGATATAATACAATAATTATATATAAAAAATTATATTTAAATAAAAATACAATTATTATTTAAATATTTATTTTTAATTGTTAGTATTGCATATTATTATTGTATTATTATTTTTGAAACCAGATATATTTTCAGTGTTGCTTTTAGCCTATGATTTTAATGAATTTGCTTGTATTGTATGTAAATTATTTTATTTATATTTACCTCTACGATATACTTATAAATAAACTTTAAACTTATTGCTGAAGGAATAACTTCGGAAATGTTTTTTTTTTCTATTTTAGTTCCATTAAATTACGATAACTTCATTTGATGTTCATATCAATGACATATTTTTATTGCAATAATACAACGTCATAAAAAAAATTATTCAGTTTGTATATATATCCTAAATATTTGTCGTTTTAATTACAATGTTACTTTTTCAAATGCTATATCCACCCTCTCCTCAATAAGTATGCAACCCCCTTTTTACAATACATTCTCTCAAACATAGAGTCACTGTGTGTGGGTGTCTTCATCGCATCTCTTCATTTTGGCAGCATACTCTTCCCTTCTGACCTCACCCCCCCTCTTACCCCCAGTGGTACAAGACAGAGGCGGGGTCGCTTTTGACGACTCATCACCCATCCAAGGCACGTTAATGAACAAGGAGACTTTAAGCGTATCATCGGTAGCTACCGATTCAGATGGTATCGAGGTCACTCCAACACGCCATCCTGCTATAAATTTGTCTGCCGTGTCAGCTGCCCATTCTCAGTGTAATTACAATTTTTGTGTATCTTAATTATCAATCATAACGGGAAGGTATACAAGTGGGCCATCAGTGAGCTACAAGATTCATTGGTATCACGATATGTGGTTGGTGAATGGTGGTTTAATTGTTTTGTTGGGTTTTAAGTATGGGCTTTCAGGGTTATTAATATTGTGTTCTCTTGGAAATGGAAACAATATTTATATCATTACATTATGTTAATATTATTGTTTTGTGTAATTTTATGTACTCTAGACTATCTTTTACCTTTTCTTTTACGATAAGATGTCTATTACTAATTCTCTTCTAGATTACTTCTAGATTATATATTACTTTTTTTGTACACACGATAGAATATATATTATTAGTCTTTTAAGGTTTATTATCAACTAGAATTTAAGTTTTTTCTAAAGACATTTAATATATATTACCTTATAATAATATATATTGTAATATATATTACCTTATTATTATCTAATTTTTTATGAGTTTTGAAGGTTTATTATCATCCAGTACTTAAGTTTTTTCTAAAGTCCTTTATCAAGAAATAAAAATAAGGGATGTATATATTTATACATAATACAACACTTTCTAGGAGCCTGATGGTCGAATGACTTGCGCTCTGGTGCCACAGTTTTCGAGTTCCAGCAGAGTCATGGATGTTTGCAGTGGTTCGGAATTCACTTTAAACCACAGGTACCGGTTTAATATGACTGCAGAGCGTTGGTATTAGAAATCCCTACCCCGTAAAAAGAGAGCATCGACTGTCTCGATATCTGCTAGTAGGCAGACGGCGTTAATCTATCAAGAGGCTTTTGCGCCAATGATAACAATATATATATCTACATCATTGTGAATGTAGAGAAATATATTGAAGGAGAATGAACAAGGAGGCTTTAAGCGTATCATCGGTAGTTACCGATTTAGATGGTATCGAGGCCACTTCAACACGCCATCCTGCTATAAATTTGTCTGCCGTGTCAGCGGTCCGTTCTCAGTGTAATTACAATTTTTGTGTACCTTAATAATCAATCATAACGGGAAGGTATACAAGTTGGCCATTCAAGATTCATTGGTATCACGATGTGTAGTTGGTATATGGGGGTTTAATTGTTTTGTTGGGTTTTAAGTATGAGCTTGCTGAGTTATTAATCTTGTGTTATCGTAGAAATGGAAACAATATTTGTATCATTACATTATGTTGATATTAGGGTTTTGTGTAATTGTATGCACTTATAGATTATATATTACTTTTTTTTGTATGCTAGGATATCTATTACAAGTTATCTTTTTTATAAGTTTGGAAGATTTATTATCAACTGGTATTTTCTAAAGTATTAGTAGTAGTATTTTCTCTATCAAGGAATATAAATAATGGACGTATGTATTTATATATATTACATCTTCTAGGAGATGTTGGAGAGATCTAGAAGATCAAGAAGATTCTTATATCTTTAGGAAGAGTGACTCTCTGTTGTTCGGTGCCCCGGGGTTCGAGTCCCAGGGGTGCCATGGATGTTTGTAGTTGTTCGGAATTTACTTTAAACCATAGGTCCCGGTCTAATATGACTTCAGATATATGGTTGGTATATGTTGGTTTAACTGTTTTGTTGGGTTTTAATATGGACTTTCAGGGTTATTAACATTGTGTTCTCGTGGAAATAGAAACAATATGTGTATTATTACAGTATGTTGATATTATTGTTTTGTGTCATTGTATGTACGTCTAGAATATCTATTTTTTTTTTTGTACTATGATATCTATCACTAGTTCTCATTTTTATAAGTTTGGAAGGTTTATTATCATCCTTATTTAAGTTTTTTTCTAAAGTCATTTATCAAGAAGTATAAATAAGGAATGTATATATTTAAATATATTACAACATCTTCTAGGTCCTCATGGTCGAGTGGCTTGCGCTCTGGTGCCACAGGGTTCGAGACCCAGCAGTGTCATGGATGTTTTTTAGTTGTTCGGAATTCCCTTTAAACCATAGGTCCTGCTCTAATATGACTGCAGAGCTTTAGTATTAGAGATGAAATCCCTATCCCGTAAAAAGAGAGCATCAAGTGTCTCGAAATCTGCCAGTGAGCAAACGGGTTTAGTCCATCCAGAGGTTTTGAGCCAATGATGACAATATATATCTCTACATTACGCATGTAGAGAGATATATTGAAGGAGAAGGAACAATGAGATTTTAAGCGCATCATCGGTTGCTACCGATTCAGATGGTAACGAGGTCACATCAACACGCCATCCTGTTATAAATTTGTGTATCTTAATAATCAGTCATAACGGGAAGGTATACAAGTTGGCCATCAGTGAGTTACAAGAGTCATTGGTATCACGATATGTGGTTGGTAAATGGTGATTTAATTGTTTTGTTGGGTTTTAAGTATGGGCTTGTTGGGCTATTAATACTGGAAAATAGCCCTATTAATATTTGGGCTATTATATTTGTATCATTACGCTATGTTGATATTTTTGTTTTGTGTTCTTGTATGCACGCTGGACTATCTATTACCATTTTTTTTAAGCTAGGATATCTATTACTCATTTATCACGTTTTTTTTCAAGAAATATAAATAATAAAAGTATATATTTATGCAGATAACAATACGTTCTCTCTATATTATGCACTTAGAGAGGCAAGAAGAATGTTATATATATATATACATAATATATATTATTCAAAAAATAATAAACTAAATAAAACTCAAATAACGTTTAGAAATCAAAAGTATTGTTTTATTTCTTTACGTAATGCAACGGATAAGCAAAATAATAGTTTTAGCTTTACTAAATTCAAAGATAAACATTTATTTATTCTCTGAGTCACCTTTCTTCACCTAATATAAAAGATCGAAAATTCACCTGTAAATGATCAAACTTCACATCAAATCTGCTTCATCTCTTCTATCCTATTAGACGATCACACCAAATTAACACTTTCTGAAAATTTCCATCTTTTCAACCGGAGACCAAGTTAAGGGATTAGAAACCGGATGCATTTGTTCGTCGTTAAAATGCAAATGCGAATTCGATTATGTGATTATCCCGCCACCTTTACCTCGAATATTGGAAGGTTTTTCGAAAATTAGATTCCGTAAATTTAAATGCTTCGCAGATGAAGAAGAATAACGATGTCAGTTATGAGGGAGAGGGAAAAAAATATCGCCGTCTCTCGATTAAAGATTCGAGATGATATAAGATGTCTTAATGGAATTTTAATTACTGGACTTCAGCTCTAACCAGTCCTGATTTTCCTATAAGCGATAATAAATCCGTTGGAAAGAGTTTTTTTTGTAGAAGAAAATTTACGTCAAGACAGATTATTGATTGATTATAGTTCGTATGTTTTTTTTTTTTTACTTTATAAAATATATTTCCATATCACATACACGTGTATTAATTTAATGTAATATATATATATATATATGTATATATATTTTTTGTTGTTAATTAAATTTCGAAATTCAGACACAGAGGAAAATCACTTCTATACAGCATCAGTGATAAATCTAATATTAAATTTATGATAAATTTTATAATAATGATATATATGATTAATTCATTAAATTATATTAATTATTAATTATAAATGCATATGTATTAATTATCATAATAATAGTTATTATTGTTGTATTTATAATTTAATGATTTTTTAAAATAGTGATAAATTTAAAAGAAACTTGTTTATTTCATTTAAAAATCACTTAAACTGTAAAGAAATATATTCTTACATTAACGTGACAAAAGACTTCTATGTTTTCCTCTTACCCCTCTTGGTGGATAGCAACATCTAGACCAAGACCAGGAACCCATGATTTATCATCCAAGGATGTAAAACGGGCTGTGGGAAGCTTATATTGTGATGGAACAACCGTCGGTAGAAGTCTCACTTGACTCCGTGATGCTGACATTTTATCGGGTATTGCTGTCAGCGCTAAAGTCATATTAGACCCAGACCTACAGCTTAAAGTGGATTCCAAACTACTGAAAACCTCCATGGCACCAAATACTGCAAAAACCTATGCCAGCGAGCGCTAGAGCACTTGTCATTCTGTCATCAAGCCCTATTCCTCAAACTGCATGGGTTAATAAATTATAATGGATTAAAATCAGTGAGAAATATACTTTTTTACGCCATATAAATAGCTGTTGTTCAAAAAATAATAATGTATTAAGAATAACTAAATAACGTTTAGAAATCTAAAAGTATTGCTTTATTTATTTACGTAATACAATCGATAAGCAAAATAATAGTTTTAGCTTTACTAAATGCAAGGACATGCATTTATTTATTCTTTGACTCACCATTGTTCATCTAGTATAAAAGATCAAAAATTCACCTGTAAATGATCAAACCTCACATAAAATCTACTTCACCTCATCTATCCTATTAGACGGTCACACCAAATTAACACTTTCTAAAGATTTCCATCTTTTCAACCTGAGGCCAAGTTAAGGGATTAGAAACCGGATGCATTTGTACGTCGTTAAATGCAAATGCGACTTCGATTATGAGATTATCCCGCCACCTTTACCTCGAATATCGGAAGGTTTTTCCAAAATTAGATTCCCTACATTTAAATGCATCCCAGATAAAGAAGAATAACGATGTCAGGTATGAGGGAGAACGAAAAAAAAAATATCGCAGAAAATGAAGCAGCGCAAAGTTGGTTAATATCGCCGTCTCACGATTAAAGATTCGAGATGATATAAGATGTTTTAATGGAATTTTAATTACTGGACTTACGCTCTAACCAGTACAGATTTTCCTATAAAAAGCGATAATAAATCCGTTGGATGGAGTATTTTGTAGAAGAAACGTTTACGTCAAGACAGTTTATTGATTGATTATAGTTCATTTGAGATTTTTTTTTCGACCCCCCCAAAAAAAAAAAATTCTATATCACATACATGTGTATTAATTTAACGTAATAAATATTTATTTTTTTTTAGTACAGAAAAATCACTAAAAATTCAAATACTGAGGAAAATCATTATTATACATATCCAGCAAAGATAAATCTAGTATTAAATGTATGATAAATGTTATACTAATTATATATATATGATTAATTTATGATAATTTATGATATAAGTAATACATATAATTGCATAAGGGTATTAATTATCATAATTAAAATAGTAATTATTATAATTATATTTTATGATATGATTAATATATGATTTTTAAAATAATAACAAATTTTAAAAACCTTAATTTGTTTAGATTTCAAAATCACTTAAACTGTAAAGAAATATCTCCTATATCAGAAAGTGACGAAAGACTTCTATGTATTTTTTTTCTCACCCCCCTCCCCCCTGGTAGACAGCAACATTAAGACCAAGTCCAAGAACCCGTGTGTTCTCATTAAAGATAGGGGCAGAAGACCGGTAGACCTGTTATGATGGAAGACCAGTAGGAAGAAGAATGACTTGGCTTCTTGATGTTCAAGAAAGTGGGCAGTGCCTTCTTGAGGATTTTTAAGGGAACTACCCTCATTCCTGCACTGGCATTTTTGGGTTAGGGTCGCCAGCTCTACGCCAATAGTCATATTAGGCCGGGACCAATGGCTTAAAGTGTATTCCGAACAATTACTATCATACATGGTTCCGCTGGTACTCGAATACGAAACCTGTCGCACTGACCGCCAGAGAGTTTGTGTCTCAACCATGAGATCCTATTCATACCGCTGAATAGGTCAATAAATTAAAATGGATTAAGATGAACAAGGAATTTCCTTTCCTATAATATAAATATGCATTTTTCAAAAAGTAATAAAGGAGAAAGTATAACGGAATAGTTTCTAATTCAAGTGGCTTTTAGAAATCTAAAAATATTGCTTTATTCATTTACGTAACAATGTATAAGCAAAATAATAGTTTTAGCTTTACTAAATGCAAAGATATACATTTATTTATTCTTCGTATAACCTTTCTTCACCTAGCATAAAAGATCAAAAACTTCACCTGTAAATGATCAAACTTCACATCAAATTTGCTTCAACCTCTTCTATCCTATTAGACGGTCACACCAAATTAACACTTTCTGAAAATTTCCATCTTTTCAACCTGAAGCCAAGTTAAGGGATTAGAAACCGGATGCATTTGTACGTCGTTAAAATGCAAATGCGACTTCGATTATGTGATTATCCCGCCACCTTTACCTCGAATATCGGAAGGTTTTCGAAAATTAGATTCCGTAAATTTAAATGCTTCGCAGATGAAGAGGAATAACGATGTCAGGTATGAGGGAGAAGTAAAAAAAAAAAATATCGTGGAAAATGAAGCAGCGCAAAGTGTGTTAATATCGCCCTCTCTCGATTAAAGAGTCGAGATGATATAAGATGTCTTAATGGAATTTTAATTACTGGACTTACGCTCTAACCAGTCCTCGACCTATAAACGATAATAAATCCGTGGAACAGAGTTTTTTGAAGAAGAAATTTTACGTCAAGACAGTTTATTGATTTATTATAGTTCATTTGAAATTTTTTTTTCTACTCTAGAAAATATATTTCTATAATACATACATGTGTATTAATTTTACGTAATAAATATTTTTTTTCTTCTTTGCAAATTAAATTAAACAATATTAAACGAAACAAATTAATAAAAAATTATTAAAATTTCTTCAGATACAGAAGAAAATATTTTTTATACAACACCAATGATAAATCTAGTATTAAATTATGATAAATTTTATAATAATTATATATATGATTAATTTATGATATAAGTATTAATTATATTAATTATCATATAATAATAATTATTATAATTATAATTTATGATATGATTAATTGAAGAATTTTTTTTAAATAATGATAAATTGTGAGAACCATAATTTGTTTAATTACCTTAAAATCACTTCAACGGAAAAGAAATATCTTCTTAACAGTAGGTGACGAAAGAGTTCTATGTATTTTTTTTTTCTTATCCCAATTTGTAGACAGCAACATCTAGATCAAGTCTAAGAATCTGTGTGGTCTCCTGTAAGGAGAGAAATGAGAGCAGCTTATGTTGTGATGAAGAACCAGTAGGTAGATCTCTGACTTGGCTCTGTGACGCTGACTTTTTTATGGGGTAGGTTTGTCAGTCGTAAAGTCATGTTAGACCTGGACCTACGGCTTTAAGTGGATTCCGAACCCTGAAAATATCCATGGCATCGAGTTCACTTCAAAAACCTATGCCAGCTAGCGATTGATCGCTATTCACTCGGCCATCGGGCCCTATTCATACTACTGAATGGGTTAATAAGTTATAATGGATTAAAATGAATGTTAAATTTACTTTCTTAAAATATATAAAGATATGTTGTTCAGAAAATAATTATGATGGAAAAATAACTGAATAACATCTAACTAAAGTAAATTGCTTTTTAGAAATTTGAAATCATTGCTTTATTCATTTACGTACAATGGATAAGCAAAATAATAGTTTTAGCTTTATTAAATGCAAAGATACGCATTTATTTATTCTCTGAGTCACCCTTTTCCCCAAGTATAAAAGATCAAAAATTCACCTGTAAATGATCAAACTTCACACCAAATCTCCTTCATCTCTCCTATCCTGTTAGACGGTCACACCAAATTAACACTTTCTGAAAATTTCCATCTTTTCAACCGGAGTCCAAGTTAAGGGATTAGAAAGCGGATGCATTTGTACGTCGTTGAAATGCAAATGCGACTTCGATTATGTGATTATCCCGCCACCTTTACCTCGAATATCGGAAGGTTTTTCGAAAATTAGATTCCGTAAATTTAAATGCTTCGCAGATGAAGAAGAATAACGATGCCAGATATGAGGGAGGAAGAAAAAAAATATCTCCGAAAATGAAGCAGCTGAAAGTTGGTTAATATCGCCGTCTCCCGATTAAAGATTCGAGATGATATAGGATGTCTTAATGGAATTTTAATTACTGGACTCACGCTCTAACCTGTTCTTATTTTCCTGTAAATGATAATAAATCCGTTGGAAGGAGTATTTTGTAGAAGAAATTTGACGTCAAGACAGTTCATTGATTGATTATAGTTCCTATAATTTTTTTTTTTTACTCTAAAAATATATTTTTATGTCAAAGAGATGTGTATTAATTTAACGTAATAGATATTTTTTTTTCTTCTTTGCAAATTAAATTCGGAAATTCAGGAGAAAATTCAGAAGAAAATATTTTTTATGCAACACCAAAGATAAATCTATTATTATATTTATGATAAATTTAATAATAATTATATATATGATTATTTTATGATATACGTATAAGAAATTATATTAATTATCATAATTATTATTATAATTTAATTAATTTCTGATTTTTAAATTAATGATAAATTTTAAAATTCATAATTTGTTTAATTAATTTAAAAATCAATTCAATTGAAAAGAAATATTTTCTTAAAGGAACGTGACAAAAGTCTTCTATGTATTTTTTTCTTATCACAGTTTCTAGATAGCAACATCTAGATCAAATCCGGCAACCCTTGTGGTTTCATGGAAGACGGGAAGGGAGGGGGGCAACTTCTATTATGATGGAACACCAGGAGGCAGAAGTCTGACTTGACTCCGTGAAGATGACTTTTTATGGAGTAGGGTTACCAGACCTACGTCAATAGTCATATTAGACCGGGACCAATGGCTTAAAGTGTATTCCGAACAATTACAATCATCCATGGCCCCGCTGGTACTCGAATCCGAAACCTGTCGCACCGACCACCAGAGTGTTTGTAACTCGACCATGATTTCCTATTCATATTTCACAATGAGTTAATGAATTATAAGGGATTCAAATGAATGATAAATTTACTTTCTTACACTATTTAAATAAATGTTATTCTAAAAATAATGTAGAAAAATAACTAAATAACATCTAACTCAAGCAATTGTTAGATGTCTAAAAGCATTCTTTTATTTATTGACGTAATACAATGGATAAGCAAAATAAAATTTTTAGCTTTACATAATGCAAAGACATATACTCATGTTTGTGAAAATTGCAACACCATGAAGGAATCGTCATAATTGAATGAAATTTAATACACAGTTGAGTGGTAGTAGTACAAATAAATGATTAAATGTTCAAAGCAAACAAACAATAACAAGAGATCGCCTGGCAAGCTTTTTGAAGGCCTGAGGGAACAGCTTGGGTTCTCTGCAGAAGCAACAGGACGAGGATCAGAACTTCACTGATGTACCGGCCAAGGAAGACGCTTGCCACATGTTCAGATTTCCCACAATTCTTAGCAATTGAGGATGTCCATGATATGCTATGACACCCCAGACCATAATTCCGGGTGTTCGTCCATTGTGGCGTTCGATAATGCACTCCAGAAGGTGACGTTCACCGGCATAGCGTCTGACACGAATGCGGCCATCATGGTACCACAAATTAAAGCAGGATTCGTCAGAAAATAACGACATGTTGCCAATCTGCAGGCCAGTCTCTATACTGAGCGGCCCATTGTAGCCGCAGGCGGCGATGGCTTAGCGTGAGAGGGATCCTTTATAAAGGAGGCCTTGCGCGCAGTCCACGCTGCAGCAGACGTCTACGAATTGATGAAGCACACAATGAAACACCTGTAGCTATTGACCACTGTGCTACCAATTGTCTAGTGGAAGCTGTATGGTCCGTCAGCGCATGCGGACCAGGTGTCTATCATCGTGAGCTGACGTCACATTTCGGGGTCCACTCCCGGGATTTCCGAGTTGTCCGACACTCGTCCGTCCACTGCTTCCAAAGACGCATCACTGTGCTGGTGTTACGCTGCACACGAGCGGCTACTGCACGATAAGACAATCCAGCTTCACGAAGGCCGATGATTCTCCCCGTTCAAACTCTGTAAGTTGTTCAAACCTCGCTCTCTTTCGTCGAAGAGGCATAAGTAACGATTGAGATAACGTTTACCACTAGCAGATAACCACCGATAACCACCGATAACCATACACGCCTCGCTACAGCCGTCCATTTATTCGGATCAATCCGCCGTTCAGCGGGCACTGCTCAGCATACGCATGCGCTACGAATTTGAAATTCTATTCTTTTGCATAGCACGCGATAGTTTGCGTTTCCTGAAAATTTCAGCTCACTCGCGTAAGTCCTTCATGGTGTTGCAATTTTCACAAACAGGAGTTTACATTTATTTATTATTTGAGTCCCTTTTCTTCCCCAGTATAAAAGATCAAATCTTCACATCAAATCTTCTCCATCTCTTCTATCTGATTAGACGATCACACCAAATTAACACTTTCTAAAAATTACAATCTTTTCAACATCTATGGCACCGAACACTACAAACACCTATGTAAGCGAGCGCATATTCATAACACTAAAGGGGTTAATATATTATATTTTATTAAAATAAATGATAAATTTACTTTCCTACAATATATAAATATATGTTGTTCAAAAAAAAATTATGTTATAAGAATAATTGAATATCTTCTAACTCAAGGAGCTTTTAGAAATGGAAAAGTGTCGTTTTATCTATTTAAGCATCTTCAATGGACCCGCAAAATAATAGTTTTAGCTTTACTAAATGTAAAGATATGCATTTATTTATTCGCTGAGTCACCTAGTATAAAAGATCAAAATTCCCATGTAAGTGATCAAACTTGATATCAAATCTTCTTCATCTCTTCTATCCTATTAAACGGTCACACCAAATTAACACTTTCTGAAAATTTCCATTTTTTCAACCGGAGGTCAAGTTAAGGGATTAGAAACCGGATGCATTTGTAGGTCGTTAAAATGCAAATGCGATTTCGATTATGTGATTATCCCGCCATCTTTACCTCGAATATCGGAAGGTTTTTCCAAAATTAGATTCCCTAAATTTAAATGCTTCCCACATGAAGAATAACGATGTCAGGTATGAGGGAAGGGAAAAAAAAATATCGCAGAAAATGAAGCAGCGAAAAGATTTGGTTAATATCGCCGTCTCTCGATTAAAGATTCGAGATGATATAAGATGTCTTAATGGAATTTTAATTACTGGACTTACGCTCTAACCAGTCCTGATTTTCCTATAAAAGATAATAAATCCGATGGAAAGAGGATTTTGTAGAAGAAATTTTACGTCAAGACAGTTTTTTGATTGATTACAGTTCATTTGAATTTTTTTTTCCTACTTTAAAAAAATATTTCTATATCACATACATGTGTATTAATTTAACGGAATAAATATTTTTTTTTTTCGTTTTGGGAACTAAATTCGGAAATTCAGATACAGCTGAAAATCATTTGTATACAATTCCAATGATAAATCCAGTATATTAAATTTATGATAAATTTTATGATAATTATATATACGGTTAATTTATGATAATTTATAATGTAAGTATTAATTATATTCATTGTCATAATTATAATAATAATTGTTATAACTATAATTTATGATATGATTTATTTATGATTTTTAAAATAATGATAAATTTAAAAACCATAATTTGTTTAATTAACATAAAAATCACTGAAACTGAAAAGAAATATCTCCTAACAGAACGTGACAAAAGACATCTATGTATTTTTTTCTTATCCCACTTTGTAGACAGCGGCATCCAGATCGTCCAAAAATCCGTGTGATCTAGTGGAAGAGGGGTTGGGATGGGGCAGCTTCTGTTAGGAAGGAACACCAAAAGACAGAAGTGTGACTTGACTCCGTGACACTGACATTTTAAGGCGAAGGGTTGCCAGCCCTACGCCAATAGTCATATTAGACCGGAACCAATGGCTAAATGTGAATTTCGAACCCCTACACACATCCATGGTCCCGCTGGTACTCGAACCCGAAATGTGTGGCACCGAGTGCCAGAGCACCAGCCACTCGGACAACAGGACATATTTATACCACTAAATGGGTTAATAAATTATAATGGATTAAAATGAATGAGAATCCGAACCGCTGAAAACACCCATGACACTGACCACTACATAAAAATATACCAGCGAGCGCTAGAGCGCTAGTCATTCATACTTCGGGCCTTATTCATATCACTACATTTCTTAAAAAATTATAATGGATTGAAATAAATGAGGAACTTACTTTTTTACACAATATAAATATTTGTTATTCAAAAAGTAATGTAGAAAAATTAACTAAACAACTTCTAAAGCAAATTGATGTTTGATGTCTAAAAAGATTATTTTATTCATTGACGTAATACAATGGATAAGCAGAATAATAGATTTAGCTTTATTAAATGCTAAGCTATACATTTATTTATTCTCTGAGTCACCTTTCTTCACCTAGTATAAAAGATCAAAAATTCCCCTGTAAATGATCAAACTTCACATCAGATCTTCTCCATCCCTTCTATCCTATTAGACGGTCACACCAAATTAACACTTTCTAAAAATTTCCATCTTTTCAACCCCAAGGCAAGTTAAGGGATTAGAAAACCGGATGCATTTGTACATCCTTAAAATGCAAATGCGACTTCATTATGTGCAGCTTCTCTTGTGATGGAGCACCCGTTGATAGAAGTTTGACTTGACTCTGTGAAGCTGACTTTTTATAGGGTAGGTTTATCAACGATAAATTTTACAAACCATAATTTGTTTAATTAACTTAAAAATCACTTAAACAGAAAAAAAATATCTTCTTAACAGAATGTGACGAAGGACTTCTATGTATTTTTTATACCACTTTGTAAACAGAAACATTTAGATCAAGACTAAAAATCTGTGTGGTCTTCTGGGAAGGAGGGAAATGGGAGCAGCTTCTGTTGCGATGGAGCACCCGTGATAGAACTCTGACTTGGCTCCGTGACGATGACATTTTACTGGTTAGGATTGCCAGCTCTGCGTCTACAGTCATATTAGACCGGGACCTACGGCTTAGTGTGGATTCTGAACCATTACATTCATCCATGACACCATCGAGATTCGAAGCCGAAACCTGTGCCACTGACCGCCAGAGAGTTTGTCATTCGCTATGAGGTCATAATCATACCTTTGAATAGGTTAATAAATTCTAATGGATTAAGATGAATGACGAATTTACTTTCCTACAATATAAGTAGGTGTTGTTCAAAAAGTTATTATGTAGAAAGAATAACGGCATAACTTCTACTCAAGTGGCATTTAGAAATCTAAAAGTATTGTTTATTCATTTACGTTATGCAATGGATAAGCAAAAGAAATGTTTTAGCTCTACTAAATGCAAAGATATACATATATTTATTCTCTGAGTCACCTTTCTTCACCTAGTATAAAAGATCGAAAATTCACCTGTAAATGATCAAACTTCACATCAAATCTTCCTCATCTCTTCTATCCTATTAGACGGTCACACCAAATTAACACTTTCTAAAAATATCCATCTTTTCAACCGGAGTCCAAGTTAAGGGATTAGAAACCGGCTGCATTTGTACGTCGTTAAAATGCAAATGCGACTTCGATTATGTGATTATCCCGCCACCCTTACCTCGAATATCGGACGGTTTTTCCAAAATTAGATTCCGTAAATTTAAATGCTTCGCAGAAGAAGAAGAATAACGATGTCAGATATGAGGGAGAAGGAAAAAAAAAATATCTCCGAAAATGAAGCAGCGGAAAGTTGGTTAATATCGCCGTCTCCCGATTAAAGATTTGAGATGATATAAGATTTCTTAATGGAATTTTAATTACTGGACTTACGCTCTAACCAGTGCTTATTTTCCTATAAACAATACTAAATCCGTTGGAGAGAGTTTTTTGTAGAAGAAATTATTGATTGATTATAGTTCGTATGGTTTTTTTTTTTCCTACTTTAAACATTATATTTCTATGTCCCATACATGCGCATAAATTTAACATAATTTATGCACATAATAAATAAACATAATATTAAACATAATATAAATTAATATATTTAAATAAGTTAAATATAATAATAAAAATAAATAAACTTTTTTAATAGTATTAATTAAATGCTGTAATACATGATCATAAATTAAAATTAACATAAATAAACACTCTTTTTTTCACTTTTGAAACTTTTGGTAATACAGATACAAAGGATCTATGTAATTTTTTTTCTCATCCCACTTTGTAGACAGCAACATCTAGACCAAGTGTAAGAACATGGAAGGTGGTATGGTCTCATGGAAGATGGGAAAGGATGGGGACAGCTTCTGTTATGATGGAACAGAAGTACGCAGAAGTCTGACTTTGCTTCGTCACATTGAAGAAGGAGTGTAATGCCTTCCTGATGACTTTTAGGAGAACAGCCATCATCTGCTTATCATGTGAGAAAAAACGCGAAAACTCCCAGCAGGTAGTCCGACTAATAAAGCAAGATGCTGAACAACACAAACGCCATCGACCTCCTCGTTTCTTTAAATATCGTCTAAACAACCTGAACCTCCAGCCTAATGCTCATCAGTGGCCCATGTTGCCACTAAGCCACGAAACGGCCCTTCTATGTTTAATACTAAAATATAAAAATCTTAATAACACCATTATTTAATAAATAAATATAAAAATTAAAATCATATATGTATATATATAGTAGCACTTTTAAATTTTTATTACTTTCAGTAATTTTAAATTAAATTCCGCTCATATTAATTTGATTAATAAGAACATGTATTTTAAGATTTCATTGATGTGATTACATTTAAATAATTCTTAAAAATAGAATAAACAGTTATTAATAATGATTTTTCATACGGCAATATATATGTATATATAATAAATTTATGGAATAATATGAAAAGATTCATTTAATTTCTGTACTTTTTTTCCTGCTTAATTAGTTTCTTTTTATACAAATGAAATTAAGGGGAATTAAATAAATTTTCCTTGCTAATTGAATTTTAGATAATTTCTTTAGCGAATATGAAAATTTTATCTTTAGTTATTATCTTTCCAGTCTGGAAAAATAAAAATGAATAACTAACTATACGCGGCATTTTCCATATAGTTAACTCAAATGATATAGTAATAATAATAAAATTGTGTTGAAGTTCCTTTAATGCTACATGAAAATTAATTTATAGGAGACAACTTTTTCTTTTCATAAATTTAGTTTTGTAATTTAACATTTTTGAGTAAATAGTTTTCAATATTCAAAATTATATAATATTTAAAAGTATTAATTATTAGAATATATAAACAAAATCAGTAATAGTTTATTCATAATCCAAACATTGATGTAATAATTTATTTATTATAAAGTTAGATTATTCATTTATTATAAAGTTCTTAGCAGTTTTATTAAATAATTAAAATTAATTTATTTAAATATTGGATTATTTAAAAAACTGTAAACGAACGTTACTAATTAAATATTCAGTATTTAATGAAAGTAGTTTAATTAGCGGATTTTTCTTGTTTTAAATTACTTTTAAAACATAGTTAGAATTTTTTTAGTTCTGTGTTTGTTAGAATTATTGAATTAAAAAAGAAAAAAAATATGAGTAAAAAGTTTGTAGCAAACGACTGAAAATAAGGAAACATTTAAATTCTTAAATATGAAAAAATATTTACTAAATAATTAATCAAGAAATTTTTCCAGCACGTTTTAGTATAATTATCCTATTTCTTTCTGTACGAAAACTATTATTACATAAATTCAGTAAGTAAATATTTGATATATGTGAATTAATGACATCATTAAAAACAACAACAAATTAATATTTTGCTTTCAGATAAATAATTCAAAAATGTGTTAAAGGCATCTGAAAAAATTAAATAAAAATGTATTAGTTCGTATTAATATTATTTCATTAACAACATCAAAGATTTAATCAATCGTGATCTATTTAATAATTTGTGAAAAATGCAAAATGTTCGATTCTATAACAAATATTAATCAAATGTTTGCTATACAATTTTGTTTTCTTTTTCTTTTTATTTAAATTCTGTTTCATTGGCGCAACAAGCCTAAAGGTGGGCCAAGGCAGTGTGCCTACTGGAAAATTTCGAGACAGTAAATGTTTTATTTTTGCACGGTATTATTGTCAGCTCTATACATGTTAACACTGTACATGTCTCATGTTAGATCGGAACCTACGGTTTAAAGGGGATTTCAAACAAGTACAAACACCCATGCCACCGCCTGGACTAGAAGCCGAAACTTTGTCACAGAGCGTCAGTGTGCTAGTCTTTCTGACAAGAGGCCTCATTTCTACTTAACTACTGTTGTTTTATATGGAAAAATATTGAATGCATCATTATTTAAAGTGCATTGTCTTACACTCAATTCTCATTATCAATCCGCCGATGACAGTGGCCAGGAGGTTATAAACTTTTTTGTTGTTGATTATCTAAGTTGCAGTATTTTCTTTCTAAAATGAGGATAAACTGGCCTTCACTATCAATTGTCTCGCTTTATTATATTTCTGGTAAGTAATTTCTGGTCATAGTTATTCCATATCACTACGAACTTCTAATCAAGGGGTGACCAACACAAATGATCTTGCGGGCCACTTTGGAAATGCATCATAACTCTGCGGGCCATATATTAAATTTTAAATCCTCATATTAGATTTAGACCCACTATAGACATTTTTTTTAAGTGAAAAATTGAAACATAATGAGTTACTATTTTATATTTACTAGTATCCTTGCATGTAAATAGAAATAATATAATAATAATGCTACTAAATGCACATTAGAAATATATAAAGAAATATATAACACTGAAAATGAAATATAAAAAAATATATAAACATAAACTAAATAAAAAAATTAAAATCATTAAAAAATATTTATTTTACTAGTGCGATGTTTGTTTCTTTCACTTACCTTTTGCAAATCGATCTCAATTTGGATATTTGCATACATATAATTAATTGGATAATTATTGATATTGATTAATTGGTATCGTGTCCATTATGTTTGAGCGTGTTTTGTATTTGGTCAATTTTATTTTCGAAAAAAAAAAACGATTCGCAGGTGTAATTTGAAATAAAAGCTCTAAGAAATTCAACTAAAAGTTTGTCTTGCTCTGCTATCAACAATCAGTTGGACGTATCTAGGAATGGTCACTGTGACACTGAGGTCACTTAAAGTGAAAAATAAAACCTGTTATAGTAGATGTTCCAAGATGAGCGCGTAAACTCATAACTATAAACTCACAAATAAAACAGGCAATATCTATCATATGTTTGCAAGATTATTATTCTAAAATGAAAGTTAATTTTTTGATTATTTCGGCAGTTCATTTTTGAATATATGAACGCATACATAATCTATTTTTAATACATTAGTTTTCATTACTTTGACCATTCCAAAATAAAATTTTCTTGAAAAAGTGTGATAAATCTGACGGACCAGAAAAATATTCAAGGGTGGGTGCGGGTTGGCCAAAATGGCTGTTCTAAAGAATGCGAAAGGCTCTATCATAATCATCACCGTTTCTTTTGAAAAGCAATATCTGGAAAATAAAATATCAGTTTGAATTGAAAATTCTGCAATCCTCGTTGTATAGATTACACAGTTTACCATCATTTTCATCTATTCTTGAAATTCGTAAAAAAAATGGAATATGTTTTTTTTTTATGAAGTTTTACTGTTGTAGTTAAGGGACTACATAGCAAGTACCATAGAAAACCTTACTATATTGCATACGTTCAATTTCTACATAAAATATGGAACTATTTTATAACACTTTTGCTATTCCTTTTAAAAATATGCAAGTATGCTTCCTTATTTTCTTCAAAAATAAACTATCTCCAATATTTCACTTTTTCTAATATTCTAACACTTCAACTGAATAAATATTTGATATTATACATTGCTTGATTTCGAAAACTTGATGATATTTTAGGTTTTCAAAAACATACTGGCATAAACATGTGATATATATGGACGTTCCTGTAATAAGATCTACCCATAATAATAAAAAACGAAAAGAAAGGAGAAAAAATACTAAAATTTTGATCTCATTTCTAAGCATATAAACTCCATAAACCTTAGTCCTAATCTTCCTGCCTGACTCTTTGCTCAACTTACATGGCATATATCATTTTTTTCACGGTCCTTTCTTCGGAAAATGTAACCGAGGTTGTATTTGAATTGCAAATGTAATATTTGAGAAGCTTGTGAAAGAAGACTTTTTTTTTACTTCCTATTTGGTATGAAAGCTCAGATATCACTGTAGCATTTCCTATGGAACCCGTGCACAAAAAATATGTCGTCTGTTGGTGAAAGAATATGGATGAAATATTTGTGTTCCTAAGCAAAAAATATTTTAATCTAGTTTGTTTTTTTTCGTATAAAAGGTTAAGCTGCGTTTTATGAGTAGAAATAGCATAATTGGTCGTAGTGATGGATTTGTATATAGGCTTGAGTTCAGAAAAATGTCGTATATGCGTATATAAAAGCGTATACTACTGTGCCCAAAAAGTAAGACGAATTTGTTTTTCAAAAACTCTATATTTGTTCTTCCAAATTTATTTCATCACCTTAAAAGTAATCCCCTCCGGACACAATGCATTTATGCCAACTTTTTTTCCAATCCTTAATGCATGTTAAAAGGCCATCGGCTGGGATGGCCGTCAAAGCGCGCGGCTATTCAGGTTGAATCGCTTCAATCGAATCAAAACGGTGTCCCTGGAGTGGTCTTTTGAGTTCAGGGAATAGCCAGATGTCGCACGGTGTGAATACAAGGATTCTGGAGCGATATGGGTTTCCTTTTTGGCGAAAAGGTCACGAAGAATCAATGCAGTGTAAGCTGGCGCATTCAGTGGTTTCGGACCAATCGAGATTTGACGCGTTTGAGGCCCAAAATGGAATTGGCCGATTCTTTTGAAATTCCGACATCATCAACAAGGTCTTTAATTGTAAATTGACGGTGTGCAATCATCAAATATTTGGACGTGAGATTCGTCGTTTAAGGTTGATGGTCGACCAGAGGGCTTCAACGCTCTCTCTTCCTTCTTTGAACTGTTTATACTACTTGTAAACATTTCTTTCCGATATAGGAATGCTCACCGAATATCTTCTGCAATATTCTATACGCTTCGGGAAACAAAATTTAATGCAAGTTCTTTGCTCAATTAACTCAGACATTTGAAAAATCGCCGGAATCAGATTTAGCGTCTCACAAAGCCAAACGTAACTCAAACACTAATGAATATTTTGACGTCAGATTTCACACAGATGTCAAGGACAATGCCTGCAACCTAATAAAGAAAAATAAAATTAAATTCCTTTTTTCCATTCCAAATTTAAAATTGGTCTTACTTTTTGGACACAGTAGTATATCATTTTTATATAAACAGATCAATCCTAGACAAATAGATTTTATCCCAATTTTACAGACGTAATATTTATTATACACTCATGTCCATAAATTAAGGATAATGAAGTTCAGGCAAAGAAAGAGACAGAAGCAAAACAAATATGATTTATTTGTAAAGTCTATTTATTAAACAAAAGATAAAGAGCAAAAAAGATGCTATATGTTTGACATAATTAATAAAAATTGCGATTTTTACTCCCTGGAGCAAATTTCAAAAAAGAACATATTTACAAAAAACAGTATAACATGGTTAGTAAGATGGTTAATATGGAGTATGTCTCCCGGACGATGCCATATAGGCCTTACAACGACTAGGCATGCTGAGTATCAAATTATCAATATGATCTTATGGAATATTACACCAGTCATCAAGCAATGCCCTCCGAAGTTCCGGTTGACAGGTAGGAGGGGTTTGACGGCCTGCAATTCGTCGGCCAAGCATATCCCACACATGCTCTATTGGATTCAAGTCCGGTGAGTATGCTGGACAATCCATACGGGTGATATCCTCCAATTGAAGGCATTCGTCTACAATATTTGCACGGTGAGGACGGGCGTTGTCATCCATAAACAGAAATTCAGCACCCATGGCGCCCCGAAACAAACGTACATGTTGTTCCAGAATGACATCCCGATAGATGTGGCCTGTCATCGTTACACTCTGAACATGCAGGTCAGTTCTGGAACCAAGAATAATTCCTCCCCAAACGAGCTATCCTGCACCACCGTAACGGTGTCGTTCAATGATGTTCTCTTGGTGGTAACGGGTACCTGGCGCTCTTCATATGAAAGTCCAGCGAGAATCAGACTGCAAACTAAACCTGCACTCGTCCGGAAAACATCACACCAGACCACTGTTGCGGTGTCCACAATGCATGCTCTCTACTCCAGGTTAATCGCAGGCGACAGTGAGTTACGGTAAGTGGAAGAAGATGAATTCTAAGCATTTTCAAATGAATTCATTTTCAGATATACATTTTGAATATAATATTAAGTAAAATTAATTAAAAGTTAAAATATTATCTAAGCATTTATCATCTATTTATGAACTAATGAAACAATGCAAGTAGTATTTTTAAATAATTTTAAACAGATTTTTTGTATAAAAGGTTTAGCTCCGTTTATGAGCAGAAATAGCATAAGTGGTAGTAGTGATGGATTTGTATACAGGCTTAGGTTGAAAAAATAATAGCGTATATAAAAGCAGCACGTTTACTCACCGCTCTACAATCTATCTATTTTGCATTCATTACATTATAAATCTTACATTTAAAGACTTATTTTCTGCAACGTATAGCATTTTTATGGAAACAGATTAATCCTAGATGTGACTAGATTAATGCATTACTAGACTATTACATTTAGTCTTAGACTAAGATTAAGACAAACGATACATTTAACAGACTGCAGATAAAGACATACTATCAGATACATTTAGTGTAAGATTGTAGACAAATACATTTTAGCTTTGTTTTTCCATCTTATCCGACTTGGTAGACATCAACATCCAGACCAAGTCCAAGAACCCGTGTACTGAAGGAAGGAGGGAAACGGAGGCATCTTCTTCTGTCATGAAAAACGTGTAAGCCGAAGTCTGATATGGCTCAATATCGCTGAAGAAGGAGGGCAGTACCTTCCAGGAAGACTTTTAGGGTAATTAGGGTCATTTGAGTATCGTATGGGAGAAAACCTGGGAAAACTCCCCCCAGCTGGACCGACTCACGAAGCAAGATGCTGAAAATCACAAACACCATCGAACTCCTCGTTTTCTGAAACAGTGTCTACAACAAACTCCAGTGGATTGAACCTCCACCTAATACTCACCCGGGATGCACGTTCCCACTGAGCCTCGAGTCAATGTCACCTAAATTAACAGACGTAATATTTTTTTCATAGCTCAAAAAATATTACGTATTTTTTAATATATTTATAATTCTAAAAATTTATTTCTTTTAAAACTACTTTAAACATTGTCATAAATATAATATATAAATTTTATGGGGTGTTTAATACAATAGCATAGACAAAACAAATATAACTGAGTTGAGATCTAGCTGAAAACGAATTAGGTTAGCAAGATATTACTACTTAAATATATCTATGCTTTTATTTATCATAAAAATTAAATATATTAAATACCATTAATATGTTATATTTAATTTTTAATTAATGTAACTTACTTAAATATATTTATGCGTTTATTTAACATAAAAATTAGATATATTAAATACCACTAATATATTATATGTAATTTTTATTGCAGTATATTAAAAGAAATTTAAATAATAAATTTCGTTAAGAAGTTTAAACAATTATATTATCAATTAAATATAATTTACATAACAACTGGGATTGGAAATTATTTATAATATAATGGGGTAATTAAATATCTCAATATCTTATAGAACTCGGTCATTCACCAAAAATTGCATCCATTGTGTTATCTACTTCCAAAGAAATCATGTTGCAAATTGAGTCAGTACATCAGCGGAACAAACCAGAATAACACATCCAGCTTGAATTCCGAGATGTACACTTACTTCTACCAGAGTAATCCATGTTTTTTCTCCCTATAAAGCCGACTATAAAACATACATTGGTAGCGAATTCACCAACTAGAAATCTTCTCTGCTTTACGACCTATGATCGTAAAAAGGTGAAATAAAACTTTGTAATTCCGAAGAAAATGACTGCTCCCCTTTTTTTTACTAGTGTGCTCAATTATGGCAGGATTATTTCCTTCTTCCCTTTGCAAGAATCAGCATTTCTATATACAGACCTACATAAGTAGTCAACTTCTTTGAATGAGTTGCCTTCTCTTATTGATGTTTCACATGATAACTCAAACCAAACAGAAACAATTTTGTTTAAATAATAGAAAATATGTCTGTTGTTGTTGAGAAAACAATCGGAAAACATCAAAAGAAAAATATCTAAAATAGTTAATGCAATCAATGAAATAAATTTATTGTGAAAGGCAGTAGAATCTGCAATCTTTCATATGTTTATTACCTTACATTGTGTATGAGTGTACCTTACATTATTTATAATCATTTTAAATAAAGAAATAATTTTCATTTACATTGCGCTAGCAATAAATGCCATGTATTACAAAGTGAATGCATTGTTTTTACACTGAAGTGACAAAAGTCATGGGATACCTCTTAATATCGTGTCGGCCGTCCTTTCGCCAGGCGAAGTGCAGCAACTCGACGGGGCATGGACTCAACAAGTCGTTGGAAGTCTTCTGCAGGAATATTGAGCCATGCTGTCTCGATAGACGTCCATAATTGGGAAAGCGTTGATGGTGCAAGATTTTGGGCACGTACAGACCTCTCGATGATGTCCCATAAATGAGCGATGGGATTCATGTCGGGCCATCTAGGTGGCCAGATCATTCGTTGGAATTGTCCAGAATGTTCTTCAAACCAATCGCGAACAGTTGTGGCCCGGTGACATGGCGCATTGTCATCCATAAAAATCCCATCGTTGTTTGGGTACATGAAGTCCATGAATGGCTGCAAGTGATCTCCAAGTAGCTGAACATCAAGCATTTCCAGTCAATGTTCGGTCCAGTCGCACCAGAGGACCAAGTCCATGCCATGAAAAAACAGCCCACACCATTACGGAGCTACCACCAGCTTGAACAGTGCCTTGCTGAAGTTTGGGTCCATGGCTTCGTGGGGTCTGCGCCACACTCGAACCCTACCATCAGCTCTTACCAACTGAAATCGTGACTCATCGGAACAGGCCACGGTTTTCCATTCATCTAGGGACTAACCGATATGCTCACGTGCCCACGAGAGTCGCTGCAAGCGATGTCGTTCTGTCAGTAAAGGCACTCGAGTCGGTCTTCTGCTGGAATAGCCCAAGAAAGCCAAATTTCTCCGCACAGTTCTAACAGACAAGTCCCTTGTACGTCCCACATTGATTTATGCGGTTATTTGACGCAGTGTTGCTTGTCTGTTAGAATTTACGACTTCTTTGCAGACGTCGCCGGTCTCGGTCGTTATGTGCAGGCGGTCGACCACTGCGCTGTCCATGGTGGGATGTTATGCCTGAAATTTCATACTCTCGGCACACTCTTGACACAGTGGATCTGGGAATGTTGAATTCCCTAACGATTTCCGAAATGGCATGACCCATGCGTCTAGCTCCAACTAACATTCCGCGTTCAAAGTCTGTTAATTCCCGTCGTGCGGTCATCATCACGTCAAAACCTCTTCACATGAATAACTTGAACAGAAATGAAAGCTCTGCGAAAGCACTGCGCATTTATACCTGTTCTACGCGATGCTACTGCCATCTGAAAATTTGCATATTGCTATCCCATGACTTTTGTCACTTCAGTGTATGTACTTTTTCATTCAGCTTTCAAATTATATTTGAAATATCTAAAAAATTATTAAAATATATTCTGCTATCGCAATCAATTAAAACACGTTCAAATTCAGTATTGTCGTCATTTCTATATACAAACCTATAGTCAACTTCTTTGTATGAGTTGCCTTTCCTATTAATGCTTCCCGGAATGACAACTCAAACCAAAAAAAAACTTTTTTTTGTTTCAATAATAGAAAATATCTTTAAAATAGTTGTGAATACAATCGGAATACATAAACATATAATACATAATAGTTAAAATGACCACTGAATGAAATTTAATGTGACAGGCAGTAGAATCTGCAGAACCTTCATGTGTTTATTACCTTGCATAATGTATAAGTATAGACATTTTAAGTTAAGAAATGTTTTTCACTTACATTGTGCTAGCTATGAATTATATTTATAAAAAGTGAATGTATTGTGAATGCAATTTTTCATTCAGCTTTCAGATTCCATTTGAAATATCTAAAAAATTAGGAACAAGTATTCTGCTATCGTAACCAATAGAAATACGTGCAAATGCAGTTTCTGTAAGCATTAAAAATTACAGACCTTTATATGTAGTCATCTTCTTTGAATGAGTTGCCTTTTCTTATTAATGTTTCACATGACAACTCAAACAAAAAAACTTTTTTTTTTGTTTGAATAATAGAAAATACGTTTGATGCCGTTGTGAATACAATAGAAAATCATAAACATAATATACATAATAGTTAAAATGATCATTAAAGAAAATTTATTGTGTCAGGCAGTAGAATCTGCAATCTTTCATATGTATTTACATTACATTATGTGTATGTATCATTACATTATGTATATGTATAGTCATTTTAAATAAAAAAAATATATTTCATTTACATTGCGCAAGCTAGAAATTCCATGTATTAAAAAGTGAATGTATTGCTTTTGTGTACTTTTTCAATCAACTTTCAGATTCTATTTGAAATACCTAAAAAATTAGCAACACATATTCTGCTATCGTAATCAATTTAAACACTTGCAAAAGCAATGTTGTTAAGCATTTCTATATGTATGCTACATAGCAGACTAAGCCTTTTTTACATGACAACATTTGGATAAAGCGGAAATACTAACGCTATTATTTCAAAATTGTTAAAACACAATATATAAACTATATAGCAGACTAAGCTTCACCTTTATCACGATATTCGATTGATAGGTTGTTTCCGGGTCGTAAGCATAAATCCAAGTCTCATCTCCAGTTATGATGCACTTCAACTCGTCCTGAAGTCAGAAAACATAGTTTCCCGCACTTCAACGCGACGATGTGTTTCCAAACAATTCAGTGTTTTCGGTACCAATCGAGATTTGACGCGTTTGAGGTCCAAAACATCTTTTAAAATGGAATTGACCGATCCTTTTGAAATTCCAACAACATCAGCAAGGTCTCTAATTGTAAATCGAGGGTTTGCAAGCACCAAACCTTTAATTTTTTGGACGTGAGCTTCGTCGGTTGAAGTTGATGGTCGAGTTCTCTCGTCGCGTTCTCTACCTTCTTTGCACTGTTTATAATCACTTGTAAACATTTCTTTTCCATACAGTTTGCTCATCGAAAAACTTCTGCAACATACTATACGTTTCCGCACACGAATATTCATTCCGCAAACAAAATGTAATACAGGCACTTTGCTCAATTAATTCAAATATCACACAGATGTCAAGGATTGTATCAACAACCTAAAAAAGAAAAAAAAATTACAATTTCATATGCCTGGAAAATTCTGGGAAATTTAAATTGAAAATTGTTTTACTTTTTGGGCACAGTAGCACAAATCTATATATGTATTCAACTTCTTTGAAAGAGATGCCTTCTCATAATAATGTTTCCCGGAATAACAACTGAAACCAAGAAACTATATTTTTGTCAAAAATATTTTATACAAAGATACAGAAAATATGAATATTTGAATATAGATAGTGTATTCAAATATAAATTGAATATATATATATATTTGAATACCTATAAATCTATATTGAAATATTTGAATAGAAAACATGCTTCATGTCGTTGAGAATAGAATCGAAAAATATAAATAAAATGATATAGATAATAGTTAAGCCGATCACAGAAAAAAATTTATGATGAAAGGCAGTGTTGTTTCTTATCCCACTTGGTAAACATCTAGACCCAGCCAATAAACCCATATGGACTCCATGATTGGAAAGGGGGGGAGGGCAGCTTCTGTTGTGATGGAACGCCAGTAGGTAGAAGTTTGATTTGGATCCGTGAAGCTGACTTATTAGACTTGTGGTTTATCATTCCTAACGCTTAAAAGTTATATTAGCAAGTAACCTACGGCTTAATGTGGATTCCGAACCACTAAAGACATCTATGGCACCACCATGACTAGAACCCAAAACCTGTGGTACCGTGCCAGATCGCTAGACACTCGGCCATCCAGGCAGTAAAGGTAGAAGAATAGGTCATGGTCTCATATCACTGTAGAGTGTCACGGAGAAAAGTCAGACTTTTACCTACGTGTGCTCCATTACAACAGAAACTGCCCCCTTTTCCCTTCAACCATGAGTCCATACGGGTTCGTTCCCTTGGTCTAGATGCAATATTTCATATGCTTATTACTTAGATTATGTGTAAGTATCATCAACATCATTGTCGCAACTGCCCCTTGGTGGGCCGAAGCCGTCTGCTTATTGGCAGATTTCGAGACAGGAGATGTTTTGATTTCATGGGGTAGAGTTTTCAGCCGTACGTCTAACGTTCTACAGTCGTATTAGACTTAGATCTACTATTTTAAGTGGATTCCGACCACTACAAACACAAATGGCATCGCTGGGACTTGAATCCGAAACCCGTGGCACCAAGAGCCATATCATGTATAAGTATAGTCCTTTTAAATTACGAAATGTTTCCCCTTTACATTGTGCTAGCTGTAAATACCATGTATACAAAATTGAAGAAATTTAATTCTATGTACTTTTTCAACTAGTTTTTAGTTTCTATTTGAAATATCTAAAAAAGTGGGAACAAGTGTTCTGCTAACGTAATTAATTGAAATGCATGCAAATTTAGTGTTGTAATAATTGTAAACGCGTGGCAGGTTTCAGCCAATAGTATTAGAAGTCTTAACCAGCCCAAGATATTTATTTATTTTATAAATGATAACTTCTTTCTTTCTCTTATTTTTTCATGATGAAGTATTATTCTTATAAGTTGAATCATATTTTCTTATAAGATTTTTAAAACGTCTGTTTGTTTTTTTATTTGCATTAAATGTTTTAAAGTAAAATAATTAGAATCATTACATATCAATTAATATTTCATTGATTTAATGTTTAATAATATTCTGACTTTCAAATTAATCTATGTTTATAACTTATAGAATAAAAGTAACATTAAATGTTACTGTTAATGCCGCTTAAAAAATTAAAACTTGAAAAACATGCTTAAAAATATTTTAAAAATCTATAAAATTTTAAAATAATTTGATAATTATCTTTGGCATGTATTTTCTCCTTTACAGTTTAATTTATAAATATAATTTAAAAATAAAAAACGCAACAACATCTAAAAGTTAATTTTTTTTTTCTCAAAGAATATTATGTATTTCTCCCAAGTCAAAATTAAAAATAGATAGGAAAACAGTGATTTATTTGATTCTTAGATCTGCACATATGTCGACGGCAATAGAAGATATAGTCACCTGTCACAATCACAATATTAGTGCAGTAGTTGATCTTCTGGCTATAATTATAGTAATTGCTATGTTGATGTTCTGTTTGCACCATTTCCTAAGGCGACCAAGTCCTCAACACCAGTGAGAGCATTATAGTCTACATTATACCGCTACACGATAGCGGTATTGTATAGAATACTAAATTTAAAATAAATACAATGATACAATAATTAAATGTTTACTTATAATTTTTATGTATTAGCCTTAACTAATGAAGTATAAGTTGTTACAATATTGATTTCTTGCATGATTTCCTTTTATTGATACTTATAACTGAAAATTAACAGAAAATACGCTTGTAAATTGGATAGGTCGATCAGAAGAAGCTTAGATAGTTAGATCATTAGTTAGCAAAATAGTTAGTGCTAATTCCACTTAAATTTCAAAGTGTAGGAATTGTTCAACAATTTAAATTTAAAAAAAAAGATACTTGAAAGTTAATATCTAGTTATTTGTTTTAAATAAATCATGTCGTTGACTTCTTAATACTGAATTTATTAAACTTTCCGAATCTGATTACAATTAAAAATAATAAATCCTGGATATTCATGCATTTTCACTTCCATACTTCAATATTAATGTAATATAAGAACATTAGTATGAAGTTACACCACAAGTTATAAAATTTGTGTTTTTAAAATTTATGACATTTTAACCTTTTATCTTCATTATTAATTTAAAATTTAAACTCAATGTCAACTATAATAAACAGTTACCATATTGGTGTAAGATAATGTAAATTATAAGTTCAGTTTACTGATATAATATGCATATAGAAATAATTATAATATGGTTTAACCCCTTAACTGCCGCCGGCGTATATATACCTCCCTATCTCTCTGTATTATTTTATACTTTAATAGAAAGAAAATTTTGAAAAGAAAAAAAAAATTGGATAACATTCACCGAACTGATATATCTTGTAAAACAGTTTTTTTTTTTTTTTTTTTTTTTTGCATTGACAAAATATTTTTTAAAATTCGAAAGTTATAGTATTTGCCTTCATTTAAAAGACATTCTTATACAGTAAATTTGCTTTCAAATAAATATGTATCCTGTAAAATTACAATATTAATTGAACAGGTAGCAAAAGACATTATAAAATATCTGAAGACAAGTAAAAGAAAACTGCACATTTTAAACACAAAGATGCTGTATTTGTTCTTAACCCCTTAACTGCCGCCGGCGTATATATACGCTTCACTCAACCGATGCGTTCCCTGCCACCGGCGTATATATACGCCTTTCCGAAGTACGATTCTTTGCATTGCGCTGCTATAAAGAAAACTGCTCCCACTGTCTTGGAATGCCACAAAATGACCTTGACAATGGCTGAAACGGATTTTATTATTTCAGAGAAAAGGGATAGGGTATTGGTAAAGGGGATGTTTCTGAAACGGTGAGTCATAGCTGTGCAGTTTTAGCTTCTGTTTCTTTTGAGTAGGTCGTGCTTTTTTTATTCTTCTTTTGCTTCCGTCTCGTCGTGAAACCAGCTATCAATGCAACGAATGTGATTTTAATTTATGTGACTTGGTTTATAAAAAAACACGTTTAGACATTTTAAATAAATAGTTATTTCTCCTATCATATTTTACATATGAAACAATAAAGAATTCTTGTTTTTGGAAATATCACACAGCAGATAAGTTCTAACATCTGTTTTATTACACTGTTATTCTATACTTTAAATTTAGAATTTTTTTTTTTTTTTTTTTTTTTTTTTTCATTTTATTTTTTCTGTGAAAGTAAAAAGGTTTTATGCTGCAAAACGCGCCTCTTTTTTTCCTCCAATACATCGCATAACTACGCGCGCCTGTATGAAAAACGGTGGCACTGGGGAGCGCACCTCGTAAGTTTTCCTCGGCAGATAAGGGGTTAATTATTGGTCTTTTCACAATATTTTAGATAGTAATAATGTGATAAAGCACTGATTCTATTTTTCCAACTCCAAATGAATTCAGATCAAAATACAAGGCTGGTAGCAACGTTTTATAATGAAAGCACCAACATATTTATCATCAGGAACATAAAATTCCATAAAATTATTTTTCTTTATAAATAATTTAATTTAATTAACTATGATAATTCTAAATAAGATTTTTCTAGTTTAATTAGGATTGAGGAAGACGAATTTGATTTAATTCAAAATTTGAATTGCATACATAATACTTTAATATAGTCTAACATTATTTCTAATTACTAGGAAGGAAAAAAAAAACACAATATTTTAGGAAATTTCTAGGTTCTTCATCAAATAATAATTATATTTTACGTTATAATATTGAAACCTATGCATATGACTGCATAAATAACTATTGTAATTAATTACTGTGTACGCCAGACAGATATGTAAAGAATAAAATATTTGTTACACCAGTTATAAGTCCAAGTAATACATTTTAACTATAATCATCAGTAAATCCACTATTTGTATACATAAGCTGATCAAATATTTCTAAGTAATTAATTACGATTATAATCAAAATTCTACATTAAATATTTTCCATGAAAATAAGTTCCTATAAGGAGTTGGCATATATGATTAATTTAAAATACAAAGTTTATATAATAAGTATGTTGATTATAATATATGTTATAACATATAGTTAATTATATAACATATAGTAGTATTTATAATATATAGTAAATTATAACATAATCTACTATATATTATAAAAAAAATGCAAATTAAATTAATGCAAGATTAAAATATTAATTTCACAGGATTTTTTCTTTTTTGCGAATTTCAATAATATAATGATATTCATCGTATTTATATTGCATCGAAAATCAGTGATCATAAATTTGGGATTTATTTGATTTTATACAATAATACAATTCCCTCAAAAAAAAATGTTTAATACCTATTCTTTAAAATCTAAAATTAAACTTTTATGAATCTTTTGTTATCTGCTCCATTTTAGAGATATTTTGCGAAGCAATGCAAAAAAAGTACATTAATCTTTTCATATGAAGAGATTTTGGACGTTGCATAATTAATGTATTCATCTGTATTGCTTCCCAAAATATCTTCGAAATAGAGCAGATAACATAGAATTCATTTAAATATTTATCACAGACTCAACATAATGGATTCAAACTTTTCGCTATGAAATAATTGACAGAATCCCCATTTCATATAAGTAAATTTCGTATGAGCATACAAATATGCATTTCATATAAACTGATTTACTTGTTCAAAAAATGCGTTTTCATGATTTGCATCAGATTAAATCGGTGAAATATAAACTCATGTTTGTGAAAATTGCAACACCATGAAGGACTTACACGAGTGAGCTGAAATTTTCAGGAAATGCAAATTAGCGCATGATATGCAAATGATTAGAATTTCAAATCCGTAGCGCATGCGTATGCTGAGCAGCGCCCTCTGAACGGCGGATGGATCCGAATAAATAGACGGCTGTAGCGAGGCGTGTATGGTTATCGGTGGTTATCAGGTAGTGGTAAACGTTAGCTCAATCATTACTTATGCCTCTTCGACGAAAGAGAGCGAGATTTGAACAACTTACTGAGTTTGAACGGGGGAGAATCATCGGCCTTCGTGAAGCTGGATTGTCTTATCGTGCAGTAGCCTGATGCGTATTTGGAAGCAGTGGACGGACGAGTGGCGGACAACTCGGAAATCCGGGAGTGGACCTCGAAATGTGACGTCAGCTCGCGATGATAGACACCTGGTCCGCATGGCGCTGACGGACTGTACAGCTTCCTCTAGACAATTGGCAGCACAGTGGTCAATAGCTACAGGTGTTTCATCAATTCGTAGACGTCTGCTGCAGCGTGGACTGCGCGGAAGGACTCCTTTATACAGGATCCCTCTCACGCTAAACCATCGCCGCCTGCGGCTACAATGGGCCGCTCAGCATAGAGACTAGCGTGCTGATTGGCAGCATGTCATCTTTTCTGACGAATCCCGCTTTAATTGTGGTACCATGATGGCCGCATTCGTGTCAGACGCTATGCCGGTGAACGCCACCTTCCGGAGTGCATTATCGAACGCCACAGTGGACGAACACCCGGAGTTATGGTTTGGGGTGCCATAGCATATCATGGACGATCTCAATTGCTAAGAATTGAGGGCAATCTGAACAGCAACCGGTACATCAGTGAAGTTCTACAGCTCCAAGCTCTTCCTTCCTTCAAAACTTGCCAGGCGCTGTATTTCAACAGGACAATGCCCGCCCTCATATCGCTAGGACTGTTCAATCCTTCTTTGCAACGCGGCAGGTACAGCTTCTTCCTTGGCCTGTGTATTCCCCGGATATGTCACCGATTGAACATGTGTGGGATTTCGTTGGTCGGTGTCTCGCTCGTGATCCTCGTCCTGTTGCTTCTGCAGACGAACTTTGGGTGCGCATACAAACAATATGGAATGCTCTTCCTCAGGCAGACATTCAAAATTTGTTTGACTCCATGGCACGTCGTGTAGCAGCACTTATTGCGGCGCGTGGTGGCTACACAAAATACTGATTCCGAACTCTTGTTATTGTTTGTTTGCTTTGAACATTTAATCATTTATTTGTACCACTGCCACTCAACTGTGTATTAAATTTCATTCAATTATGACGATTCCTTCATGGTGTTGCAATTTTCACAAACATGAGTATAGAAATCCATGCATTATCTGGAAAAATCATATTGAATGCAGAATTAAGGAGGAATATCAAAGAGAAGTTTTTAAGGGATATCATAAACTTTTAGAGAGCTTCTATAAGAGTGCTTCGATTTGACCTTTGTTCAGTAAGAAAAATAAACACTCAGTTTATTGGAAAAATAAGTTATTAGTTTATTTACGCATAGCAAAAGAAAAAAATTCATTAATTGTAATAAATTAATACTAACTAATTTTATTATTAATTAAAAAAATATATTTATTTTTTTAGAGTTTATTAATATATCATTAAAAATATAGTAATACATACAGTAATCTTCAAACGCTTATCTATCTGCATTCGATATAACCTGAAGCAAAATGTGTTTTAGATTTGTTTCTATAACTAAACATTGGGTAGGGTAGTTTTTATTGGATCGTTGATATAAATTTGGTCATTAAAATTTATATCTATTTAGTCGTTTAAATCTATTTGGGTCACTTCTTGAAAAGTTCATTGTGTTGTTTTAGCGAAGCTCCTTTTTTTCACTGTTACATTATTATGTAGTATATGCAAAAAGATGATCATATGGGTTTTTAGATAGTTACGTTGTTCATTATCTGTATAAAAAAAGTATGTATTACTGTATTGGTTTGATATTAAATAACATTTTATTTTTGATGGTCTTCTTAACATTGCCTATTTGATGAGAGGAATAAACAATATATTAAATTAAAAGGAATTGTATTATTGCAGTCTTTCGAATATCTATGAAAACAAGACATTTATTAAAAAAGTTCAATTTACAAAATATGTTAAAATGCTCCTATGAAATTTCAATAAACTCCTGATCTTTTATGGAACCCCTGATCCTAATGTCATAATTTTCCAGGGTGGCGTATAACTGTTTTAGGCCTTTTTCATCACTTTTCTGTATAAAGATAGATAAAGAAATGCTCAAAGAAAGATATTGTGATATCAACTTCATTCTAGGGGCAATTAATTGCTTACTAAGTATAGTAATTCGTGTATTATCTAAAACATTTAGTAACATCCAAATTAAATGCCAATTAGTTTTGCAAACATTCGAATTCGAATGCATTTAAATTCTTTAAATATTTCATTTATTTATATTTGTAATTTATTTCGACATGCCATGGTCAATAACTTGCACTTGCCCGGGTTTGGGCGTCAGGGATAATGCTATTTAAAGTGTCCGATTAAGGCTATCTAAATGAGAACCATTCACAATTCGTTTAAAATTTCATTTTCGTTAACGGTAGAAACTCCTCAACTGTCTTTGTAGATGAAGAGAATTCAATGTGAAGACTAACAGTTCTGCTATTTAAATGGCAATCGATCTTTTGTCTGCTATCTAAAAGCATTTTATGAAGTGAGTATTTTAGAGAATTCTCCCACCCCACAAAAAATAATAGTTCAACTCATTTAAGTCTGAAGATCCAGGGGCCAGTTAGTAGGACATTTTTATTTAATACAGGATGTTTCTTATTCAAAAACTGGGTAATATTTCCATGAAAATATGGGGAAGTTAAATATTTCTGCAAGTTAAAATTTGTATTAAATTGCGTGACAGTGAAATTACCAATATTTCAAGATAAATGTGCTAAAATAAATAAAAATACCAAAAGAATGGACATAATGATTCAATTTTTTGTGCCTTGCTAACCTCAAATTGATGTTTGGTGCTGAGTTCTCTCATTACCCCTAACAAGATGGTTATATCAGTTAATCTTTCCAAAAGATTGGAAAATAGACAGGAAATAACGAAACAACATAAAAATTCGCAGAGTAATTCATATCGTCTTCTATGGTTCAGAAATAGGAAACACGCTCTTAATTGGTAATGCCATGGAAAAAAAGTAATCCAAGTGCAGCTATCCATAGAGAGCATGAGTGACCTTGGATAAGAAATATTTCTGTATGCACTATGTGTTTTTGGTATCTTAAGACAGGAGATTACAGTACTTTGACCTGTTTTTTGGGAAAAAAATTTAAATTCTTATCTTCGGACAGTTTTTCATAAACAAGGCATTATCATAATTTATCAGAAATGGTTTAAGTTGCTGAAAATTAACTAACTCGAACTAAAATAAAAATATGAAACAATAAAATCAGTCTATGAATTTTAGTTTAATCTACATGGATATTTTTATGACTCATTTATTCATCCCACCTTAATATAATAATAAGATTATATCTTGTTTAAATCCTTAGCCCTCAAAAAACATTATTGAGTTTTATATAAAGCTTCAGAACGTGGATATTCTAACTACATAGCATGAATACTAGTAGTTTTTAAAAATATTTCCTTGTTGTCTGATACATTATGAAACTAGATTGAAAAGGAAATGTATAAATATCGAAAGAAATTCTGAGTTACCTTATTTATTTGGACCTTAGAAGCAAATAGTATCATTTTTCGTAATAAATCACGTCAAATATCTTTAATAATTTTAAACTGTGGACATGCAAAAATTCGTAAAATTTTGAATTCAAACATAAAAAACCTGATATTCATATTATAGTACAAAATAGAATTACAAATAATATACCAATAGAACGTAATATAACAGCTATATCTTTCGAATAAATACCATTGAATAAATATTTTTCCTTCTATCCTCTGAATAATGCCATACTTTTTGTATAATATTTTTTTTTATCAAAGAAATATTACAGGTTTAAATACACTCATGTCCATAAATTAAGGATAATGAAGTTCAGGCAAAGAAAGAGACAGAAGCAAAACAAATTTGACTTATTTGTAAAGTCTATTTATTAAACAAAAGGTAAAGAGCAAAAAAGATGCTATATGTTTGACATAATTAATAAAAATTGCGATTTTTACTCCCTGGAGCAAATTTCAAAAAAGAACCTATTTACAAAAAACAGTACAACATGGTTAGTATGATGGTTAATATGGAGTATGTCTCCCAGACGATGCAATACAGGCCTTAAAACGCCTAGGCATGCTGAGTATCAAATTATCAATCTGATCTTGGGGAATATTACACCACTCATCAAGCAATGCCCTCCGAAGTTCCGGTTGACAGGTGGGAAGGGGTTGACGGGCTGCAATTCGTCGGCCAAGCATATCCCACACATTCTCTATTGGATTCAAGTCCGGTGAGTATGCTGGCCAATCCATACGGGGGATATCCTCCAATTGAAGGCATTCGTCTACAATGTTTGCACGGTAAGGACGGGCGTTGTCATCCATAAACAGAAATTCAGCACCCATGACGCCCCGAAACCAGAATGTTGTTCCAGAATGACATCCCGATAGATGTGTCCTGTCATCGTTACACTCTGAACATGCAGGTCAGTTCTGGAACCGAGAATAATTCCTCCCGAAAGGAGCCATCCTGCACCATCGTAACGGTGTCTTTCAATGGTGTTCTTTGGTGGTAACGGGTACCTGGCGCTCTCCATATGAAAGTCCCGCGAGAATCAGACTGCAAACTAAAAATTGACTAGTCGGAAAACATCACATAAGACCACTGTTGCGGTGTCCACAATGCATGCTCTCTGCTCCAGGTTAATCGCAGGCGACAGTGAGTTGCGGTAAGTGGAACACATCTGACAGGCCTACGAGCATATAGACCAATGTGTCCTAAGCGTCTGTACACGGTTTGCCTTGAAACTGTTGTACCGGTAGCTGAAGAAAGCTGACGAGACAGGTCTGATGCTGTGTTCCGTCTGTTTCTTTTGGCAGTAACTGCTAAATACCGGTCCTCATTCGGCGTTGTAACTCGGGGGCGACCTGTGCTGTAACATCTACTCACCTTACCATCATCTTGGAATCGTTACCAAAGCCTGGAGATGACACTCTGGGCGATTCCAAGTTCTTCGGATACTTCCAGCTGGGTACGTCCACATTCCAGTCGTCCGATAATTCAACCACGTAAAAAATCATCCAAATGCTTCCTTTGTGCCATAACTATGCGGTTATTGCACTGAAAGGCTTTTAAAGCGCTTGTGAATAATTTTACTTCTTTGCCACCATTCCTTATATACCCCTCTCTTACACTCTCGTCATTGTGACGTACTATCTGCGCCATCTGGTGGTTTCCTGTAATTTGCATATTCTTCTTCAAGACGTGTGTGATAATTCTACAGGTTAAATTTTTATTTTAGAGTTCAATTTCTGTGTGATTCTGAATCATCCTTAATTTATGGACATGAGTGTAAATAACTGAAATTTAATCAAATATTCTTGCAATGTTGAGTTCAGTAAAATGTTTTATATTCTGTAGTTTTTATATAACCGTATTATTAAAACTCAGATAAATGGTTATATTAAAATTGACATTTCTATAATACCACTTCAAAAATACACATCATATAATCAGTTTCCTTTTCAACGTTAAAATAGTTTTGATCGACATACTGCAAAAACCACATGCTCTCTTTTTGTCAGGATCATTCCTGCGATAGAAAATCTAATAAAAAGTCAAATAAATCCCCCTTCAAAATCATTTGAATGGGGCAACTCAATTCGATTTCGACGTAGAATAAAAGTTCCACCGAGTCGTGGTAGTGGTTAAAAAACCCCGCACGCGTCTTGCTGTTTTTTAATATGAAAAAAGGGGAAAACCAGTCATTTTAAAAGAAGACTCCGGAGTATTTTGCTCTTCAATCCGAATTGGGCACTAACTCAATTGAGCCAACTGCCACCCTGCTGACAGGCCAGCGAAATGAGAACCCTCCCTATTCCAAAACCCCAAGCCTGTCATAACTTAGCCCGGGAAGATTAATCCTGTGGTTGGCTTGACAGATCTTCGTTTGGGGGATGCCAGGACCTCATTGCTATTCAAAAATGGAATTTTGGCAGACGAGGCGATGTCATCATTTATCAAAGGATCACCCGATGCATGACCGCTGGAAATGTTTGCGCCCGATATAAAATGCATGACCGTATAACAAGAGGGACAACGCCCAGATCCAGGGTTCTGGCTCTAAGTGGTGATAATGGTGCACGCTTCACTGGACGGACCAGACAGGGCGAATTGAATGAAAAAAAAAAGTTGAGTACGGGTGAAAATTCGTGTGTTCTGCTATCTCCACCTTTTGAGTTATCTGTGTTTGTGTTAGGTTTAATTAATATTTAGTCCGAGTTGTCAATGTTTTATAGTATTTTCCGTTTTTTTTTTATTTTGGAAATAAATATTTGTAAGCAATGGACTATCCTGAAGTATTTTATAATGAAGCAAAAGAAGAATGTTAGAAAAGCACATATTCATTGATGATATATAGCTATTTTCAACTATTTATTGCATATTATTACATATCAATAGGCAACGATAACTATTTATTTTTAAACACATATGCAAATTTGTTCTGCCATATATCTAGCAATAATATCCACCTTCTGAGTGATCTGTATTTGTGTTTAGTTAATGTTTAGTCAGAGTTGTCAATGTTTTATAGTATTATAATTTTTTTTTTTTTTTGGAAATGAATAATTTTTTATATTTTTTATAATTGGAAGTGGTCAAAACTATTCTGAAGCACTTTATATTTAAGCAAAAGATGAATGTTAGAAAATCGCATGTTCATTTGTGATACATAGTTCATTGATTTATTATATATTTATTATATATCAATAGGCAAATATAACTATTTCTTTTTAAGCACATCAGCAAATTTGTTCTGTCATATATCTAGTAACAATCTCCACTTTCTGAGTTATCTGTGTATCTGTTAGGTTATTTTTTCAAGTTTAATGAAAGTTATCAATGTTTTATAGTATTATACAAATATTTTTTTAAATGCATTTTTTAATCAATGACAGTTATCAAGCCTGTCCTGAAGAATTTTATATTTAAACAAAACAGGAATGTTAAAAAAGCACCTATTCATTGGTAATGTAAAGTAAAAAAAATTCTACATCCATATATATACATATATATATATATATATATATATATATATATGATTTTCATTCCATTTTAAGTAGCAATTTTTGGCAGTGGTGAAAATCAAAATATATACTACAGTGATTTTCACCACTGCCAAAAATTGCTACTTAAAATATTAGGAATATTAATTCTAAATAATATTGCTTGTTATAAACTGATTCTACAACATAAGCAGACAAATTCATCTGAATACTTTTGATTCAACAATTGAACAGTCTTTATGCATTTTGTAAAGAAAAGAAAATATGCAAAATTTTCTGCAGTGATTAATGAATGCCATAAATATATAAAATATGTTTATTATTTTTACATATACAAGGTTACGATAATGCAGCTACCATGAGTGAAAATTTAATTGAGTATAAATAAACATCTGAAAATTATATCCTCAAACTTTCTATGTGCTTTTGATATTTCAAAACGTGTGCTTATTAATAGGAAATGGTATCAAATTTAAAGATATTGAAAAATCATTGAACATAAATGATACAATTTATAATTATTTTCTCACTTTGAAAGGATACAACTTACTGATAGTAAAATTTGAATATGCCTCAGAATCCAATCAGAATAAAATTACGAAAGCGATGTCCTACTAGATGAATGGAAAGGTACTAGCCTGACAATAACGCTAAAACTCTTCAATCTCATAGTTCTCAGGTTGGAAGCAATATTGTCTTGGAATGACAGAGAGATGTCATCTACTGCTGAAATGTTATTACACGCCTTGAGCCAAATAAATTTTTAGTATCGTTGCATGCATTAGATTGCTCGCTTATACATTTCTGCAGCGCAAATTGCTCCAAAAATCTTATAACGAATTTTCGCTGTGTTAAATTTTATTGATCTATTTTTCTATTGGCAAAGAGTCAGAAATTCAATTAATTTTTTTTACTGCTAAGCATGATCCAGCAAAAAAATGAAATATAGAGAATTAATTCTTAGCAAATACATCCTTATTCGATATAAGATTTCTTTCGAAAAACGATATTTATAATATTTTAGAGAAATTATTGAGCCGATGAGAGGTTCATTAATCGCAAAACTATATTTAAAAATCAGATACGATTTTTTCCAAGTAACGATAAATTGACATAAGGCATATGACTACATAGATTTCTGTAAATTGTATAATATTCAAATCATCACCGCTACTTTTAAAAAGTGAATTAAATTTCGGCCCAATAAATGTTCTTAAATTTCACTAAAAAAATTACTCTTAGTCTAAATTAGTTCTAAAAATTAGTACAAAAATATATATATATATATATATATATATATATATATATATATATATATATATATATATATATATATATATATATGCTATAATAATAAAAATAGTTCCACTCTTCCAGTAAACCTAGAAGCCTTTTCGAGAATCGCAATAAGGTAGAAAGTCTAAATGATCTAGTTTTATTATATATTCATCTAAATATTGAGGTTGCCATAAACGCTGTAATCGTTGAGCTGGTAAAGGAGAAAACTAGATAGAATGTTAATTTAAAGATATATGTAAATGTTTTCGAATTTCAATTTTAATGTTTTGCAGTACTTTTCAATTTTAATGTTCTCCTTTTTTTATTTAATTGAACTTAAAATATACAATGTGAAAATTATTAATAAATAATAATTAAAACTGAATTTTTACCTTCAATAATTACCTTAATTATAGTTTAACATGATTTATTAAATATTCACAAAATATTATTTTGGCGTGTTTCTCCCAAGAGGGTATTCTTGTATATACATATATACATACACACCAACATACACAGACACACACAAATATACACAGACACACACAAACATACACACACACACACACACACACACATATATATATACATACATATATATAAACACACACACACACACACACACACATATATATACATAATTATAACTTAAAAAATGTGTCCTTTTAGGGTTTTATAAGTTTAAAGCATCATAAACCACTACCAAACTTCAAAATTTTGAAAATTTAAAAAACAATGTTTAAAAAGTTAAATAAACTTCCCATAAAACTGGGAAGCACATATATAATAGTGGATGGCAACTATAGAATGTACAAATACCAGTTTAATTCAACGTCAGTTTGCATGTTGAGACAGGAATGTCATATCTGGAATTCACGTCACATTTCTAGCCTGAGCGTCACTCAAACAGGTCAGTTTGTTCTGTCAGCAACTGTACTAAAATATAGTTAATCTTGTGATCGTTTGACCAGGTTTGATATGCAAAAAATTCTATAAAAATTATTTAAGTATTGTAATAATGTTATCAAAGTGAGTACTATTTTAGACTATAACACTTTTTGCTAATGCCATCAAATTATAAACTGTTCATTTTAAAAAAGATTATCTACAGATACAAATTTGTCATGTGAAAGAGAAGTTCTCAATACATTAAAATGAAATAAATATAAATACAAAATTAGACTTACTACACCTTTATTGAGATGCTTTTTTTGGGGAAAGGCTAGAATTCTCGAAAAAAATATGTTCTAACAAAAATTGTAGAACCTTTTAAAATGAAATACTCATAATTCTTTAATCAGAAAGAATAATTTCAAAATCTATTTAATAATAACCTTAATATGATAAAAATCAAATAAGTTAAAAAATTGTTAATTTTTTAAAGAAAATATAGAGGACTTGTCAAAATGAGAAATCTGCATATATTTGTTTTTAAAAAAAATCATCAATGTCTATTAAAAAGCAATCGTTTTAAAAAAATGAAAAAAAAAAGTGAAGGTAATTTAAGATTGCTATTTGAACAAATACGAATTTTTCGGACGATAATTAAGATAAATGTAATTCTTTTAAAAGTGAAAGATATTCGTCAGTCCAAGAAGTGAAAAGTTAATTTGTTGATATACTTTCCAAAACAAGAGATATAAATAATATTATATGCTGCTGTAAGTCACAAATGCTACAAAGTTATAAAAAAAAACATCAATCGTTTTGACAATAGTATTTAAAGAAGTCGGGCGTGATACATTTGAGTACAATAAATCCTGAATAAAAGTAGAAGAAATACAATTGAGGGTTTAGAAACAACTAATAATTAACCCTAATTTCTCTTTGATTGTTCACTAGAATGGGATATTTAAAAAAATATTGTAGTTAGTGAAATTGTTTGACAACAATCAACCTTATTTGTGAGCAATGTTTAAAATTACTTTTAATACCAAATCTTATATCAGGAATAGGAGAAGCAATAGCTGTTAATATTCACAAAATGCTAGAAGTGTGATAAATAGTAAAAGAGTTTGAATTTTTAAACAGCTTCAGTAAACACAAAGCTACGAATAGCAGTAAATGTCCCATTGACCAAATGCTGAGCAAAGAAATTCCCTGAATGGCTTATCATCCTCACCTCGAAATTACAGATAAGGCAATTATTGTTAAGTAAGACGGGGATTCATCCGAGCCTTTCATAATGATATTAAACGCATTTAAAAAATTTTAAAATTCATTCCATTCATTCAAATTAAATGCTCAATCAATCCCTGTGATTTTTAATTGAGGTCTCAATTTGAGGAAAAGTGTTGTTGTTGTTGTTGTTGTTGTTTCTTATCCCACTTGGCTGGCAAGCCCATTCTGTTGTGATGGAAAAGTTCAGCTCTTACAGTCATAGGAGACCGGGACCTACGGCTTAAAGTTGAAAAAAACATCCATGGCACCGCCGGGATACCCAGAGAAGTTTCTGGTTTTGAATGATTATATAAAAAAAATTCATAGCTCAATATCTTATTTCTCACAGGAGTTTAACAATGCGGAATACGCCTTAGGAATCCAGCGGGATTACATCATCGCACTTGATGGGTGGTAAATGCAGTTTACTCGCTCAGATTTATTTAATCATATGTTATCAGATTTATTCTGAACGAGAAGAATCTAGAAATCCCGATATTTGCTGGTTTTGTATATAAACAATTAGTTTCAAACAAGATCAGCGTGTTTTATGCCAAGAAATCAAATGCAGCTCTTAAAACATTTATAAGAATAGGTGGGTATGATTTACGAACTATCTCAGTATGCATTAGAGATTTGTGATACTAGTCACAGAAGCATATTACCATTGCGTTTTTTAATGACCGTCCTTCTAAAAACTGAAAAAAATAGTGGAGGCTATAAAAAGGGAAGGAAAATATTAACTTTTAAAATGATCTCTAGCTAGTGAAGCAGTCCTTTAAAAAATGTATGGGTAATTTTATGCCAATTAATACCGTATGATTTTTTTTTTTTTCAATTTTTAATATACCATCAGAGGTTATTCAAAAAGACGCAATAGTATTGATAAAATTTAAACCCTTAAGGAAAAGTAAAACAATAGTTGACTTAGCAGAATATGAAGTGCACTAATTAAACTGTTTAACTAGCTTCTTTTAAAAGATCAATGTTTGGTGCTATTAGTAAAGTAAATATACAAATTCAAAAAAGCATATTTTAATGTTTTTAAATGAAATATAAATAATAAACTGCAATTACTTTTAGATTTATTGGTCTTTTTAATGAGTAACAAATGAAAAGTCGCTAAATTGCAATGAAAAATTTCGTACAGAACGGTTAATTTAAATGAAACGAGTTCAATTCTAACTTTCCCTGAAATTCAAAGCCTTAAACCGTGAAAGGATTCTTAAAATATAACTAAAAAATTTGAAAGAATTGCAATAATTGTTAAAAAAAAAAAAGATAAAGACTACAAAATATCAATAACAGATTTACAAAAAAAGGTTGTATTAACTATATATTTATAAGTACATTTTAAAATAGCATATTTTAACCAGTCAGCAGTTTGAATGTAATTTTGGCTGTCGCTTGTTGACGTTCGCGAAACTAACCAATTTCACTCTTTCTATTCTTACAAAAAGCACTTTGACAGTCACTCCCAATTCAGTGAGTGGTGTGCAGAAAAAAATCTGTCAATTTGTGTGTTGATTTCTGTTTTTATTTATTTTCTTTTTCAATCATTTATATCAGAATAAGTACAAATGGGGGACACTTTCGCAACTTTCCAGCTGTCAATTTTCGAACATTGGATTATTTGAGCATTGAATAGATGTTACAGAAATCAACCCTTTGTGAAGCAGAAACACAAATCTAGAAGACAAGTCACTCTTTAAGGAAAATGTCAGCCAGGGAAGGATTTTGTCCCCAAATCGGCATCAAATGGAAGGAGGAACTATTTGAATGGCGTAAATAAAAACCATTATGAACGCTGAATTGTTTAATAAATTTAAACAAGATTTTCGTGAAACTTATTAAAATTTCATATTATTATTATTCTATAAACTATTTTTAGTTATTATTCTATAAACTATTTTTAGTTATTATTCTATAATTTAGTTATTATTCTATAAACTATTTTCAAAAGTTAGTTAGTTTTGGTTTTTTTGGTTCTAACTTTCAAAAGTTAGTGTCAATCACTATCAGCTTGTTTTGTACCAAGAAATCAATTGCAGCTCTTCAAAAATGTGTAAGAATGAAATAAATGAAATATATTATAGACTCTCAATTGATTAATATAATTAAACAAGATTTTATTGAAGCTATTCTTAAAATACCATTTTATATTTACTCTATGATATTATTTTTTAGAGTATTATGTTATATTTATTCCACGATATTATTTTTAGTGTATCATTTTATAATTATTATATAATTCAGTTATTTTTAAACTATTTTGTTATCATTTGCAAAATAATGTTTCATTACATAACAAACATGCATAACAAAGTTTCAATTTATATAGCCCAATTTATTAAGATTTATTGATTTTCGTTTCGTTTCCCTTTTAAATTTGAAAAATAATTGTTAAGATTAAAAAAATAAAATTTATTTAAAATTACTGATTTTCTATAAGAACTGATGTAATGTAAGAATTTCAGTAATTTCAAGCACACATAAACTTACAAAAGTTAAGAGTAATATAATGCTTAATACAGTATCACTTAAATATTTGTAACTGTGTTACTAGAGTACTACTTTAAATTTACTACTTAAAATGAAAATACAACTCAGATATTTTTTTTTCTCATTTAAAAAGGATGGATTTACCACTGCACTCTACGAATATATCTGGAAAAAAAAATAACGCTTTTCCCTTAAGATTTGATACTTGGACGAAACAAACTGTTGCAATAAAAAAGAACGAACTCTTAAGAAGGAAAGGGAAATAATAAAAGAGAGGGGAAAGGGGAAAAAAAAAAGAAGAAAAAGAAAAAGAAAAAAAGAGAAGTAAAAGACCTTGAAAAAAATTCTAGTAAATGGGAAGCAGTGCAAGTCGATACTTCTAGAAAGCTGAGAAGAACAGCTCAAAAAACTTCTTAAATTTCGACACTAGTTTTCAAGATGGCGGCTGGGACATTTTCCAGAAAGTAAGTGTCTGCTAGTGTTTCGGCCTCAGGATCGTTTGGCAAAATATACGATTGGAAAAAGAAGAAAAAAAATCTGTTGCGGCGACGGTTAGAGGGAAATACTCGTATATCGTAGCCGTTTTCTTTTCAGTTTACTTTCAGTTCCTTTCTTCTTACTCCTCTGGCCCCCAAAATCTTCTTTTAAAAAGAGAATACAAAAAACTCTTTAGAGGTGGAAGATCCATCGACTGGGTTTATATCACGGAAAGTTGTGCTTTTTTTTACTCAATATCAATTCATCAATGAATCGATTACTGTTTTTCTGTTATTATTATTTTTTTTCAGTGTTAAAAAAAAAAAAAAAAAAAGAAATTGACTGAAGGTAAAGTTTGGAACATTTTTGATACATGGGTATCTGAAAGTTCCTTTAGATATATTTTAGGATGTTTTAAATTGTAAAGAACAATGTTTTTTATTCCAAAAAACATTATTTTTTAATATTTATAATTGTTGTTAATTATATAAGAAATAATGGGAACATTTATCATATTTGGTCGACTTAAAGTTCGTAGAATCAGCTTATATTGTTTTTAAAAAGAACTAGGTATTTATAAAATATTTGAATTTCGTATTAAAATCTCAGTAAAATATATTGATAATAATTTTTTGAAACATTCACATGTTACTTTATTTTACAACATATACTATTTTATGTTACATGCACTATTTTATCTCAATTTATGCCCGATATGAAAAGCCTAGTTTTTTTTTAAATCTTTATTTATGAAATAATGCATACTTTCTCATTTTTATATTCTTTAAGTGAAAGACAACTGAATTAATAACAGACATTTTCGGAATTATATAAACATAATTTTATGAAATGAATGCTTAATAAATTGGATTATTATACCAATATATACTATATATTTAATAGAAGATGTTTGCCAGAAAGTTTATATATCAATTTCATTGAATATCTTAACATTAATTATATTCTTATATTTATAATATGTTTAATTTTTGAAACTTCAGAACGCATGATTAAATAGTATAGTCTGAAATTAGCTCACTTATTTCAGTATTAGAGCACTGACGTATAAAATTCAGTTCACTATAAATTGTACTTGTTATTAACAATAATTACTTATACTATGATAAAGTAACAAATCCATATTTTTTATTAGTTTATTATATTTTTTAAAAAATTACCACACAGACACATGCGAAGATTGCTAACAAATCTTTTGCGAAATATATAAAAGATAGTATAACAAAAATTAAACTTGATTTAGTTTAAAGGCTGAAGTAAGGATCCCCCATGCCTTCCCAAAACAAAATATACCAAGGTTATTAGATCCTGCTTTCAAGGACCGGGTGACCCTTACGTTAGACTTTGAACTTTGCACGTTCCTTTCAAGGACGGGTTGACTTGCGTTGTACTTTTTATTTTGCAGGGTCTTTTTTTTATCATTAGACTTTGGTACTGACAATTGTAGCGGAAAAAAAAGAAAAATGAGTGTATAAAGTCAAGTGAAGGGTTCCAGGCAGTACGGAGAGTACAAAGGCCCTTAAACGAACTGGCTTTTAAGATGATTTTGGAATTTTTTTTTATATAATTATGTTTTGTGCTGCAGCTGTGCAGTGCTGCCTTTGAAATTTTAATAAATGTGGCAGATAAACACAACGGCTTTTTTAAAAAAATAATTTCGTTTCTATCCACGAACAAAACTGAAAAACGTTCACACGCATATCCGGCACTAACTTATACTGATGGTTTAAAAACCGATTTACATAATTTTGCACCAAACAAAAAAAAGCAACAACGGAGTGAAAAAAATGACGTACAAAAATATTTACTTCTCAATAGGATAAAAGAAACAATGTTCGATAAAGCAATACTTTAGACATGCAACACGAATATATATAACTATAATTATACCAAGGTTACCAATTATAGTTAGTGATAAACATTATCAAAGGTGTAATTTAAGGTTCCTGCTATTCATGTTAAATATACCATAATAATGATTAATTATTGTAAGCCTCAACTAATCCTGTATTTAAAATTGTATATGTATTTATTTAAAAATATTGTCGATGTTCACAAGTTATTGAAAACAATTCTTTTAAAACAAAATTTAAGAAATAAAATCGTCTTTAAAGCAATAATTTTTAATACAGAAAAGTGTAATATTGTTTTTTTTTCAAAATAGAAGGTGTCAAAACATTTTATTATGTTTTTTTTTATTTATCATTTATTTACTATGCTTAAATTTATTTATGTAGAAGATTTGTCAACGGGATTTGTCTATGGGACTTGCATAATTTTCTAATGCAGCTGGCAGTACTAGACAGTTATCTTTATGCCATGTGAGGACTTACATAATATTAAGAATTTTCATTGAAGTTTATGGAGGAGAGTTCATATTTTGAGGGATATTGCTAAAAGTTAAATATAAATGTTACTCAAATACATAGGCAAGATAAGTTTTTTCGTGAGATTAATAAATATATTTTATGAAAAATATTTTCTTTCTTACAAGCATTCCAAACTTTGCAATTCGTTTAAACTTTATACTTATTTATCGTACTTATATTAAAATGATTTGTCATGAACAGAATTTTATACTGCGAGGATATTAAACCTCAACATTTTTAAACCAAAGTTTTTGAAGACAATTTTGCATGACAATTTCAACTTGCATGCAAAATAGCTATTAAATTTCAAAAGGGCTGAATCCAAGACGAAAGAGTACATACCCATCAGATTATGCCTCAAAGTTTGTTCCAATTTGTGGTAACACAATATGTATGTTTTCCAGCATGTTCCTCTGTGCTGTCTCTGAATAATGATAGATTTATTAATATGTTTCCATTTCAATTGCTAATGGTTGCAGGTAAAATTACTCATTATTTAAAAATATCAAATAATCATATTCGTTAACAACGATTATTCCTAATTCTTATTATTCAATATAAGTACAGTTTCTTAATAAATGAAATACCAATAAATAAACAGCTTTTAAAGTGGACTATTATTTCTAAAACACTTTAATTTTATTAAACTATGCGAAGTAATGTTACAAGTATATAACAGTTATAATAATATTTTGAATTTTCTATACAGAACTTAGTTTCATTCAAGACATATACGCATTCAGTGCTTTGAATTATCTTAATTTAACTATTTACGAATTATATGGGTTTTATTGTCTGTATACAGATTAATTAAACTTTATATTCATTTTTTACACAAATATAAATTATTATTAATAGATGAATATGCCCATCATATAATTTTGAAAGAGCATAATATCTGCAAAATGTATCAGTTTTATAAATTATCTGGGTGTATATTCCCGGATGCTTATTTAAACTATTACAGTGATAATATTTGTACAATCTCATGTATATGTAAATGTAATTTCCATGACCTACAGCAACTCGGGACGTGAATAGAATCGTTGTTAAACGATGGCCCAGTGCTTAGTAAATTATAATTCAATGCATTCTCAATGTCAATATACATTTATGATTGACACATAGTTATAGGATTATGTTCGAAATGTATAGCTGCTCTGTTGTTTTGATTGCTAGAGGTAATCCATATGAATAATTTAATAAAACAGTTTTTTGCAACGGTGAATGCTGTTTTAGAGATAAAAATCAGTGATCAAAGTACCTAATTAATAATTTTCACATAGAAACAGGATCACGTTCACTATGGATAATGCTTCTGTTATATCTAATGCTAGAATAATCTACACAAGTAATTTAATGAACAATTTAGGATTTGTTGTTATAAATGAGGTAAGCTATTTTAGATATAAAACTATCTACGAATTAAATTAAAAATTTTGTTACGTTCATTGTCAAATTAAGAAAATGCTGATTTAAAAATGTCCAAATTGTTTTGTCTTTTTATATTAAAAATATTACTTTTTTTTCTTTAAAATAATTTATTGAAATATTGAGTAAAACTGCTCAAAATTAAATGTTTTGTAAAATATATAATCAATTTTAGTTTTTTTTTTTTTTTTTCATGAGATCAATAAATGCATTTTATGACAAATATATTCTTTCTGATAAGTATATATTTTATGAAAAATATATTCTTTCTGACAAGCATTATAAACTTTGGAATTTGTTTACTCTTATAACCTTTTTAACATGCTTATATTAAAATGATTTGCCTTGACAGAATTTTATATTGCGAAGATGTTAATCTTTAAATTTTTTAAACCATAGTTTTCGAAGACAGTTTGGCATGACAATTTTAATTTTAAAACTGAATTGAAGAAATTAATTTTTAGACGAAATTAAATTTCAATGAATTGACGAAATTTAATTGTGGTTATTAACTTTCATTAAATATTTGTGTAAAGTAATCCGAAAGTAATCTTTGATATAAATTGACAGGTAATTGCATAATAAGCTTTTTTATATTGTATTTTAATAGATTCCATAATTTGGAGATTATGTCATTATTTGATTGTTGTGTTCCGTTATACATAGTGCCAAATTAATTTATTTTTTCACACTAAAATAACACGGAAGTTAAAGACTTTTCATAAAAGTTATTTTTTCTTTAAGCACAACTTTAAATTACAATAATAGCATTCAAATGTGAAAACATGATTCTGAAAACTGAATAATAAATTAACTGATTATTATTGTTATTAAGATATGAAAACTATTAAAAGAGGTCAAAACCTTTCAAGGACTGTAGTACCAATGATAATGATGATGGAACATCAACATAATGACATCAAAATTGAATAGTAATGGATTTTATAATGCCAATACTTACAAAAAATTAGAAAAGTATGTTATGTATTAAATTTTATTTTAATTTATTGCATTTCATTTCGTACAAAATAGACTCAACTTCTGAGTCATAGGTTGAATTCAAATAATATTTTTCTTATTTATATTATTCAAATCAAATTTATATCAAATTGAAATATAGAATAAATTTCTACCATAACTATTAATGGAATATTTAGCTTTCTTTAAAGATATTTACGAAGTTGTAATCAAAATTGGTAAAAGGGCTTGTGCATAGATTTATTGCATTTATAATGTTTCTAAAAATAAATTTTGCTTCAACTTATTTTTTTTTCACTGTAATATATGTACTTTATATTCTCATGAAGTTAATTTATTGCATTCTGAAATGTTAGTTGTTGAAATTTTCTTCTCATTTGTTTCTTCTTTATACGATTTTAGCGTTTTTAGTCATTCTGTTCCAAACTCAATGAATTATATGAGAAGTAGGAATACATCATAAAAAAGCATATATCGAAATATATTTCCAAATTCATCAATATAAAAAATTATTATTATAGATTATAGATTATTAACGATGTTTACGAACTGATATTTGTAATTATATTTAATTTGGCATCCCCCAGTTTTGCACATTATTTTAATGTAAAAGGTTTACTTTTATAACTGGCACATATTTTAACTGTTTAATAGTTTTAAATTTTTAATTTAATTGTTATTTAACATTTGTTATGAATAAAAGTAAAATATAATATTCTGACTAATATTACACAATAAAATTCTTCTTGAACAAGTCATACGACTTTTCAAATGGTGTACTATATTTACAGCAGGAGTATAACTTTTAACAAGCCAGGTTACCTCTTGCTCAATTGTAATAAAACACATGTGAATCTAATAAAAACGATACAAAAAACAAGGAAATAATGGTGGTCTATCTGATAAATAAATTGACCATTACCGTGCAGGGATAACAAAACTAATGGACGCTACTTCAGACAGCGTCAGATGCATTGGTATATCTGGCTGCTTGTAATGGCAGTAACGCAGAGCTATGTATGCAATATATCTTCTTTATAGCTAGCCTGCTATAAAAATAGCTTTAGAGCTTTCTCTTGTTTATATAGCTATTGCTTTTATTTCTGTATATTATGTACCACGATTCCGTATTTCTCTTCTCAAAATGTATTTGGCATTGATGAATATATTATGTAACACGTTGTACTTTTTTACGAATAATTAAACAAATCGTATAGTTTCAAGTTTTTATATAATGAACCAACTGCATAAATTCTGCCTATATAATAAGTTGTTATATATTTCCTTAAATTTGTATAGATTATCAAAATTGTGTATTTGTTTGTGGCAGAGAGATTTGAAAGAATATTCAATATATTTTTAACTATAAGTTATTTTTATATATGATACGTATACAATTGTGCCATCGTAGTCAGAATGAATATTTGGGAAATAATAAATATGCATAATTTGGCAACAATATATATATATATATATATATATATATATTCAGTCTATATATGAAGATTTGATCGTAGAGAATATATATTCTTATTATTTGTAAATATTCTGCTAAAAGAACAAAATTCAAACTGACCTTTATGAATTTTACTTTTCAATCAGATATTGTTGTGTTCTTCTTAAAATCATTTCTAACGCCAATTAAATATTAAGCTCTTTGAAAAACAACACAGATACATTCTGTATGAAAGCATTAGCTCTGTCTAACACTCCAATTAATTCCTTCATTGAATGAAAGTGGAATATTAATTTAAAAAAATGTGCATTCTTCGCCAATTTAATTCTTCGAAGTTCTTTATATTTACGTCACTAACAAAGGGTTATGTCATAACGATTATAAAGGTTACACGTCATTAATAAAGGCAATAAAAAGTCTCCTCCTCGGTAGTATAATGTCGAATTCCGACATCCTGTCTGTCAAGCTTGATGTCGGGAGTTCGAATCCCAGCCGCGGATGATGATTTTTTGTCACGTGTGATACGTACGTGGTTTTTTTATAATTTCTTTTGCCTTTTTATAAGTATTCTCTTGCGTTTTAATAATTTCTTTTGGATTTATTGATTTCCTGGACAACTACGTTCACTCTCTGTTATTGTATGTTTTATATAAATATCTGTGTTCTTTTTTTGTTCTTTCGATAACATTCTAGTTGTTAATTTTTTTTATATTTATATTTGTCTGATGATTTTCAGTTTTGTTGCTGTAGCTTATACACACACTGAATCTTGAACAACTTCTTTATTTCTTTAATTTTTGAGGGATGAGAATATGACTCACTTCTCGATTTTTTTTATAGCGAAAGTAATTATGATCTTGTTATAACATTTGATTGTGTTTCTGCAAAGTACATGTTAATTTACATGTAAAGAATACTGTGTATTTTATTATGCAAAATAGTCGTGTTTCTAGTTCATTTTTTATCAAATTTCTTTTGATTTCTGTATTGGTATGTAATGTTATTTATATTACCTCATCTACAAATACCATTATGATTTTATCAAGGCTATTATTATAGCTTTACGAATAAATTAAGTTGTATACTGATATAGTATGGTAAATTTTTTTTTTTTAACAGCAGTAAATCATTCAAAGCTCAGACTTAATTTTTAATTAAAGCAATTGAAATTCAAAAAGTTTTCCTTTTTATGTAGAATATGCATAACTTTTTACATGATAATGTTTTATGTATATCCTATTGAAGGCTTATTATCATGCATGAAAACAAAAAATCGATTAATGTCAGAGGAAAGTGCTACAATTATTGCTGTGGAAAGCGAGTAGATCCGATGGAAATATTGGCAGATTTTATAACATTGACTGTTTAATTCCAGTGTTGGAATTTACTAGGTTTTCCCATGACGACTGGGTTTCCAACGACATGACGAAATGATACATTTACTTATGTTACTCTTTTGTGAAAGCCTTATTCCACTGATATCTTTTCAGGGCATAATGTGGACTACTGACGGGCAATTAACCTTCGTAAGTGTGTAGTATAATTTCAACTGGTTATATTTTAAGTGGATTGACAAGTTCTGAAAATTTATTAGTCAATATGGAAAAATTCAAGGCTTGATTCTTTTTTTAAATACTGCAGGTCTTATTCTTATTGCATTGCTTCACAGCCAGAACTAAATTTTAAAGTTAAAAAAGTTTCATATAAAACCAATAAATATTTTTAATGTTTTAAGATTAAATTAATTTTATATCAATAAATTAATTTTTGTCTCGTCTATATAGCATTTTAATTCATTTTATCCCTGAATATATCTTGATAAACTATATGATTTTAATTCCTTTATCGAAAAGAAAATCCCAATGAAATCAGGCGGTGAATAAATTTCTTTTTATAAAAACATCGTTATTCATCGACCCATTTATTAGATAAACTATCATAACTAGATTACTTCAAAGTCACAGGCAATTATGTATAGGGTAACAATTTATCATGTCTTTTCCCATTAGAATAACATATCTATTAAACACATTCTAACAGGGTATCCATCGCTCAAATGTTAATATAAGTACATGTATATTGTTTTGACTGAAATTGTCTTTAAGAAAAATATGCTTTAGAATTTCTAAATTTTTTAAATGAAAATGTCTAAATCTATTGATATATTTTTATTTCATTTCATCGTGCTTCTAATTTCATTTATATTGAAATGCCTCATGACTGTTCTTATACGAATGAATTTACAAGAATATGTAATATTTTTTTATAAAATATTGGTGTACAAAAAAATGCAGTATAACCCAAGTCAAAATTTTAACTAATCAAACATTTTTTGTTCTTACATCAAAATTAAATTTCAAATAACATATAGTATTAATGTTATCTTTATGAAACATTTATTATGTGGATAAAAGATTTTAGTTGCATTAAAGATATTAGATGTCTTTTGATATTATTACTTTGTTTCAGTATTAAATCTATTTAAAAAGAAAATTTATTACATATATTTCCTCTTTATTTAAAATATATAATAAACAACACTAATAACAGATATCTTTAGGTTCACAAGAGTTAAAAAGCATTAAAGATATGATAATTATACTTAGATTATTATTAGAATATTGCCAAAAGTTGACTAATCATAATCATAGATAATCTTACTTCAGATAACTAATTTTTCGTACTCTTAGTCTTATTCATATTCATTTCATTCATTTAATTTCTTTTATTAAGATACATAAAACTTTATGATAAAATAACTCAATTAGTATATATTTACGAATTGAATTTCTTTCACAGACTATGCAACATAAATTAAGAATCTTTATGTTTACAATGATATTTCTGAAATGCTCTCATTCTATAAAGATGATTCAAAATTATTGCCCTGGATGCAATTGAAAACAAAGATAAAAAATATCATCAAATTCAGACATCGTATAATCGACAGATAGTATTCCACTCCAGAAATTGTGTAGCATGTGAATATTCTTAGCCATCAATTCTGATGATCTTTCTATGAACATTTTCAAGTCGTTCATTATATTGAAAAATGTATAGACAGTCTTTGTAATATAAATTAAACGTAATGTTTGATATATTTCCAGCAAAAAAAGAAGTCAAATAGGATGACTTCATGATTAATGAACAACAACTTGTATTTTGTCTAATGGATCAAAGGGAGTCATAAAGAACATTTATAGACAAATATTATTCTTTCTTGGGGATTGTGGCGAAGGGTTTCCTTATAATATTTGCTTACAAGAGCATGTAATTTGTAACCAGAGTAATCAGTTTGAATCACATGATATCTTTATCAATATTTTTGTTACATATACAACAGATATTTTTTCAGTTATTCGCCATTTTCGAAGTTTCGTGTCCTTTCCTTGTGAACTAATATTGCAGCATTTATATATATTTATGCATGTATTACACTTTATAATCTTAGATATATATTAGCTTTAAGGTACACGAAACCTTTGAAGGATTTTTTTTTAAATAACTGAAAGATGTTAATCTTTAAATTTTTTAAACCATAGTTTTCGAAGACAGTTTGGCATGACAATTTTAATTTTAAAACTGAATTGAAGAAATTAATTTTTAGAAGAAATTAAATTTCAATGAATTGACGAAATTTAATTGTGGTTATTAACTTTCAATAAATATTTGTGTAAAGTAATCCGAAAGTAATCTTTGATATAAATTGACAGGTAATTGCATAATAAGCTTTTTTATATTGTATTTTAATAGATTCCATAATTTGGAGATTATGTCATTATTTGATTGTTGTGTTCCGTTATACATAGTGCCAAATTAATTTATTTTTTCACACTAAAATAACACGGAAGTTAAAGACTTTTCATAAAAGTTATTTTTCCTTTACGCACAACTTTAAATTACAATAATAGCATTCAAATGTGAAAACATGATTCTGAAAACTGAATAATAAATTAACTGATTATTATTGTTATTAAGATATGAAAACTATTAAAAGAGTTCAAAACCTTTCAAGGACTGTAGTACCAATGATAATGATGATGGAACATCAACATAATGACATCAAAATTGAATAGTAATGGATTTTATAATGCCAATACTTACAAAAAATTAGAAAAGTATGTTATATATTAAATTTTATTTTAATTTATTGCATTTTATTTCGTACAAAATAGACTCAACTTCTGAATCATAGGTTGAATTCAAATAATATTTTTCTTATTTATATCAATTATTTATATTATTGAAATCAAATTTATATCAAAATGAAATATAGAATAAATTTCTACCATAACTACTAATGGAAGATTTAGCTTTCTTTAAAGATATTTACGAAGTTGTAATCAAAATTGGTAAAAGGGCTTGTGCATAGATTTATAGCATTTATAATGTTTTTAAAAATAAATTTTGCTTCAATTTTTTTTTTCACTGTAATATATGTACTTTATATTCTCATGAAGTTAATTTATTACATTCTGAAATGTTACTTGTTGAAATTTTCTTCTCATTTATTTCTTCTTTATACGATTTTAGCGTTTTTAGACATTCTGTTCCAAACTCAATGAATTATATGAGAAGTAGGAATACATCATAAAAAAGCATATGTCGAAATATATTTCAAAATTCATCAATATAAAAAATTATTATTATATATTATAGATTATTAACGATGTTTACGAACTGATATTTGTAATTATATTTAATTTGGCATCCCCCAGTTCTGCACATTATTTTAATGTAAAAGGTTTACTTTTATAACTGGCACATATTTTAACTGTTTAATTGTTTTAAATTTTTAATTTAATTGTTATTTAACATTTATTATGAATGATAGTAAAACATAATATTCTGAATAATATTACACAATAAAATTCTTCTTGAACAAGTCATACGACTTTTCAAATGGTTTACTATATTTACAGCAGGAGTATAACTTTTAACAAGCCAGGTTACCTCTTGCTCAATTGTAATAAAACCCATGTGAATCTAATAAAAACGATACAAAAAACAAGGAAATAATGGTGGTCTATCTGATAAATAAATTGACCATTACCGTGCAGGGATAACAAAACTAATGGACGCTACTTCAGACAGCGTCAGATGCATTGGTATATCTGGCTGCTTGTAATGGCAGTAACGCAGAGCTATGTATGCAATATATCTTCTTTATAGCTAGCCTGCTATAAAAATAGCTTTAGAGCTTTCTCTTGTTTATATAGCTATTGCTTTTATTTCTGTATATTATGTACCACGATTCCGTACTTCTCTTCTCAGAATGTATTTGGCATTGATGAATATATTATGTAACACGTTGTACTTTTTTACGAATAATTAAACAAATCGTAGAGTTTCAAGTTTTTATATAATGAACCAACTGCATAAATTCTGCCTACATAATAAGTTGTTATATATTTCCTTAAATTTGTATAGATTATCAAAATTGTGTATTTGTTTGTGGCAGAGAGATTTGAAAGAATATTCAATGTATTTTTAACTATAAGTTATTTTTATATATGATACGTATACAATTGTGCCATCGTAGGCAGAATGAGTATTTGGGAAATAATAAATATGCATAATTTGGCAACAATATATATATATATATATATATATATTCAAAAAGATTTGATCGTAAAGATTAATCGTAAGATTTGATCGTAGAGAATATATATTCTTGTTATTTGTAAATATTCTGCTAAAAGAACAAAATTCAAACTGACCTTTATGAATTTTACTTTTCAATCAGATATTGTTGTTCTTCATAAAACCATTTCTAACTCCAATTAAATATTGGGCTCTTTGAAAAACAACATAGATACATTCTGTATGAAAGCATCAGCTCTATCTAACACTACAATGAATTCTTTTATTGAATGGAAGTGGAATATTTATAAGCAAAAATGTGCATTCTTCGCCAATTTAATTCTTCAAAGCTCTTTATATTTACGCCACTAATAAAGGATTATGCCTTAACGAATATAAAGGTTACACGTCATTAATAAAGGCAACAAAAAGTCTCCTCATCGGTAGTATAATGTCGAACCCCGACATCCGGCCTGTCAAGCGGGATGTCGGAGTTCGAATCCCCGCAGTGGATGATGATTTTTTGTCACTTGTGGTACGTCCAAGTACGTTTCTTTGGTATTTTTATTATTTCTTTCGCCTTTTTATAAGTATTCTCTTGAGTTTGAATAATTTGTTTTGGATTTATTGATTTCCTGGACAACCACATTCACCCTCTGTTATTGTTTGTTATATATATATATCTGTGTTCTCTTTTTGTTCTTTCGATAACATTCTAGTTGTTAATTTTTTTTATATTTATATTTGTCTGATGATTTTCAGTTTTGTTGCTGTAGCTTATACACACTCTGAATCTTGAACAACTTCTTTATTTCTTTAATTTTTGAGGGATGAGAATATGACTCACTTCTGGATTTTTTTTATAGCGAAAGTAATTATGATCTTGTTATAAAATTTGATTGTGTTTCTGCAAAGTACATGTTAATTTACATGTAAAGAATACTGTGTATTTTATTATGCAAAATAGTCGTGTTTCTAGTTCATTTTTTATCAAATTTCTTTTGATTTCTGTATTGGTATGTAATGTTATTTATATTACCTCATCTACAAATACCATTATGATTTTATCAAGGCCATTATTATAGCTTTACGAATAAATTAAGTTGTATACTGATATAGTATGGTAAAATTCTTTTTTTTTTAATAGCAGTAAATCATTCAAAGCTCAGACTTAATTTTTAATTAAAGCAATTGAAATTCAAAAAGTTTTCCTTTTTATGTAGAATATGCATAACTTTTTACATGATAATGTTTTATGTATATCCTATTGAAGGCTTATTATCATGCATGAAAACACAAATTCGATTAATGTCAGAGGAATGAGCTACAATTATTGCTGTGGAAAGCGAGTAGATTCGATGGAAATATTGGCGGATTTTATAACATTGACTGTTTAATTCCAGTGTTGGAATTTACTAGGTTTTCCCATGACGACTGGGTTTCCAACGACATGACGAAATGATACATTTACTTATGTTACTCTTTTGTGAAAGCCTTATTCCACTGATATCTTTTCAGGGCATAATGTGGACTACCGACGGGCAATTAACCTTCGTAAGTGTGTAGTATAATTTCAACTGGTTATATTTTAAGTGGATTGACAAGTTATGAGAATTTATTAGTCAATATGGAAAAATTCAAGGCTTGATTCTTTTTTAAATACTGCAGGTCTTATTCTTATTGCATTGCTTCACAGCCAGAACTAAATTTTAAAGTTAAAAAAGTTTCATATAAAACCAATAAATATTTTTAATGTTTTAAGATTAAATTATTTTTATATCAATAAATTAATTTTTGTCTCTTCTATATAGCATTTTAATTCATTTTATCCCTGAATTTATCTTGATAAACTATATCATTTTAATTCCTTTATCGAAAAGAAAATCCCAATGAAATCAGGCGGTGAATAATTTTCTTTTTATAAAAACATCGTTATTCATCGACCCATTTATTAGATAAACTATCATAACTAGATTACTTCAAAGTCACAGGCAATTATGTATAGGGTAACAATTTATCATGTCTTTTCCCATTAGAATAACATATCTATTAAACACATTCTAACAGGGTATCCATCGCTCAAATGTTAATATAAGTATATGTATACTGTTTTGACTGAAATTGCCTTTAAGTAAAATATGCTTTAGAATTTCTAAATTTTTTAACTGAAAATGTCTAAATCTATTGATATATTTTTATTTCATTTCATCGTGCTTCTAATTTCATTTATATTGAAATGCCTCATGACTGTTCTTATACGAATGAATTTACAAGAATATGCAATATTTTTTTCTAAAATATTGGTGTACAAAAAAATTCAGTATAACCCAAGTCAAAATTTTAACTAATCAAAAATTTTTTGTTCTTACATCAAAATTAAATTTCAAATAACATATAGTATTAAGGTTATCTTTATGAAACATTTATTATGTGGATAAAAGATTTTAGTTGCATTAACGATATTAGATGTCTTTTGATATTATTACTTTGTTTCAGTATTAAATCTATTTAAAAAGAAAATTTATTACATATATTTGCTCTTTATTTAAAATATATAATAAGCAACACTAATAACAGATATCTTTAGGTTCACAAGAGTTAAAAAGCAATAAAGATATGATTATTATACTTAGATTATTATTAGAATACTGCCAAAAGTTGACTAATCATAATGATAGATAATCTTACTTCAGATAACTAATTTTCGTACTCTTAGTCTTATTCATATTCATTTCATTCATTTAATTTCTTTTATTAAGATAAATAAAACTGCCGTACCATGCTGAATATACCGGTTCTCGTTAGATCACCGAAGTTAAGCATCATTGGGCGCGGTCAGTACTTGGGTGGGTGACCACCTGGAAACACTGCGTGCCGTTGGCAAATTTGGGACCTGAATGGCCGAGTGTCTAGCGCTCTGGCGCTCGGTGCCACAGGTTTCGGGTTCGAATCCCGGCGATGCCATGGATGTTTGTAGTGGTTCGGAATCCACTTTAAGCCGTAGGTCCCGGTCTTCTATGACTGTAAGAGCGTCACGGAGCAAAAGTCAGGCTTCTACCTACGGGTGTTCCATCGCAACAGAAGCTGCTTCCTTCCCCTTCAATCATGAGTCCATATGGGCTTGGCCAGCCAAGTGGGATAAGAAACAACAACAAACAACATAAAACTTTATGATAAAATAACTCAATTAGTATATATTTACGAATTGAATTTCTTTCACAGACTATGCAACATAAATTAAGAATCTTTATGTTTACAATGATATTTCTGAAATGCTCTCATTCTATAAAGATGATTCAAAATTATTGCCCTGGATGCAATTGAAAACAAAGATAAAAAATATCATCAAATTCAGACATCGTATAATCGACAGATAGTATTCCACTCCAGAAATTGTGTAGCATGTGAATATTCTTAGCCATCAATTCTGATGATCTTTCTATGAACATTTTCAAGTCGTTCATTATATTGAAAAATGTATAGACAGTCTTTGTAATATAAATTAAACGTAATGTTTGATATATTTCCTGCAAAAAAAGAAGTCAAATAGGATGACTTCATGATTAATGAACAACAACTTGTATTTTGTCTAATGGATCAAATGGAGTCATAAAGAACATTTATAGACAAATATTATTCTTTCTTGGGGATTGTGGCGAAGGGTTTTCTTATAATATTTGCTTACAAGAGCATGTAATTTGTAACCAGAGTAATCAGTTTGAATCACATGATATCTTTATCAATATTTTTGTTACATATACAACAGATATTTTTTCAGTTATTGGCTATTTTCGAAGTTTCGTGTCCTTTCCTTGTGAACTAATATTGCAGCATTTATATATATTTATGCATGTATTACACTTTATAATCTTAGATATATATTAGCTTTAAGGTACACGAAACCTTTGAAGGATTTTTTTTTTTAAATAACTGAAATCTTTTATCTTTGTACATATTTTTGGACTAATTAAATCTAAAAACATATGATTTCACACAAAAAAATTAATTATTACTTTTTAAAAAATTTTATAGGCTAAAATAAGGGTAAAAATGGTCAGAAATTGATGTTACAAAACAGGATAACTCAAAATCAAATCAATAATTTTTTTTAAGTTTCTAAGTTTCTTATTTGTTTGTACTGACATTCTACAGGAAAGACCTCTGGTAAATTTATATCTTTATTATTTATTATTTTGTATTAGTTTAAATGTTCTCGATACAAAATTCTTCCAAAATTTGCATACAATTCCAATTGTAACATTTAAAATAATAATATTTATGTAGCTAGAATCATTTCTAAGGTCTATTCCCTGTAAACATTTATACCAAGTTTTGCAGCATTTGGAACAAAATTATTTGTGTTATGGTGTTTCACATGAAAACAAAAAGCATAAAAATTCATTCTGAGAAAAGGCTAAAAACAACTTTTAATTAGAGATATTAGTTTTAAAAATGTTGTAAAAATATTAAAACGCTTTTGAATTATCAAGTTCATATTTTTTTGCATTAAAAAATGTTTCATTTTTTATTAAAGCTCTGAAACTTTTCTGAGCTCTGTTTTGAAGAAAGAGTTAACATTTGTTCTCACTAAACAAATTGGTTTCCTTAGACGTCACATATGTAAATTGAGTAATTTCTTTTTGCATGATGCACCTGATGATTCTTAACTGAGACCTGTAAATATCAAAATCAATTACTTATTAGTTAAGATCGAATAAATTCAAAGAAAATTATATGTGTAATTATTTCAATTCAAATTTTGACGAAATAAAATAAAAATTAGAACTCATTTCTAATTTTCAGCTAATTTAGACTAATATAGCTTAGATCTAGAAAAGAGTGCCTTAAAACTTACAAATTCCTTTTTATTTTAACTCTCTGATAGTCATATTTTTACTCATTTCTAATTTTCAGCTAATTTAGACTAATACAGCTTAGATCTAGAAAATAGTGCCTTAAAACTTACAAATTCCTTTTTATTTTAACTCTCTGATAGTCATCTTTTTTATCGTTTAATTCTAGCTTTGTTTGCTAAATGAAAGTTTCGTTGACTTACTGTCCATTATTTCAATATGTAAACGAATAAATTCCAAACGTAATGAAGATATTGGTTTGATGTTATTGGATTTGCTTGCAGGAAATGAATAATTAGCTGTCTATCAAATTGAAACGTGTGATTACTGGTTGCGGAGCGTTATCTTTCTTTGAAAACATTTCAATTTCCAAGAAGTAATTAGCCATTTTTTCTATTTTTTAATCAATTATAAATTAATACTCAAAATGTGAATTTGGTTTCGTATTAAAACTGGAAAACATTCTTTAAATTGATTAGCATCTAAGGAACAATTCATTCTTTCATTTAAACAAAAACGAAAAAAATCAAATATGTGTAGATAAAAAGATTTTGATCTTATTATTAAAACAATGAATTGCCATTTATGAATTAAGCTTCGAAATTTTATTCATAGAAACTCTTTCCTGATAAATACATTTTTATACCATGAGCGAATAAAAAATAATTTTTATAAAGATTTTACGCTATAATAAATTAAATTATATTTTTTAAAAATATGTAAATACTCAACTTGTGAAGATGATCCCATGTGTAGTCAACATGGGTATAAATTATTATATTAATAATGTATAATTATAATAAATTTCAAGTTATATGAAGATGGCGTGTATGTGAATACTAGATGTACAGCAAGAAATATTTTATCATGTGTGCACATGATGTTGTCCTGGTTATTAGTCCGTGCCTTTTTCTAAAAATGAAGGTCAAGTGAATAAAACTCTATTGCAAATTTTGGAGGAAAATTGTTGTTTGGGCCCCTTAACTCTTGAAATGATTCATGAATAACGTTAATCATCAGGAATTTCCTGTAGAATTTGGCTTTTGCTTGAAGTGTTTTGTAGTGTGGTTTAGAATCAATTTTCATGTTTTGGGTTTGGGATTTCAAATATTTGTATATTTAATGGCTCTAAATACTCGTAGTGTGGGGATCAATTCCTTCTTTTTGAAGTTTCATATTTATCATTTTTGGCATTTTTCCATGCCTATTGAGTTGTATAGGGCTTCTTATTGTATTTGGAGTACTTCATTCTGCATTCATGCCTAAAATTTTCAAACTTTGATGTATTCTTTAGGCTGTTGATTTTTATAGTGTTTCTTGTAGAATTTGGAATAATTCATTCTTCATTTCTGTTTATCATTTTCAAACTTTGATATATTCTTTTGGCTGTGATAATGTTGGAATGTGATAACGTTTCTTGTAGAATTTGGAATACTTCATTCTTCATTTATATCTTATTTTTGTATATTCTTTTAAAGTTTCTTGAACAATCCATTCTTCATGAAGTTCTTGATTTATTCAACATTGCTATATTCATGTGGCTATTGAATTTGATCGGCCATTCTTGTAATATTCCAATCAATTGCTTCATTTATATCTAGAATTATTAATCATTGTTATATTCCTGAGTTTATTCACCGTTCTCGAATGTTCACACACAATAAGTAGAAATTTGCTGAGAAGATTTCAGTTTTTTTAAATTTATTTTTTATTTTATGACGTGTATACTATAAATATAGATGCAAGCATAGGATGTTTCCATTTGCTGTTGATTCCTTGTCATCATATAATGTAGAGATGGTTGGTGAAGCATCTGCAGAATTTATTGGTCAAGGCAGTCAATCTATTATGTAGAATGTAATATTTTGCATGCAAAGAGAGAGTGTAAATATAGAGAGTAGCATTTATGCAATTACGCATATAGTTATGAAATGACAAAAAGGGATTTGCAATGTTTTTTTTTTTTTTACCTAATAAACATTCATATACATAGGAAAGTAATTCGACGACAATTTGCCACTTTGACGGAGAGCCTCGGTTGCATAGCAACCTCTATCCTGCTTTGTGAATGAGAGCTTTAAGCCCATTGATTAGATCGGGGGTGGAAAACCCAAATTATCCTGCGGGCCACTTTGGAAATGCATCATAACACCGCGGGCTGCATATAAAATTATATATCCTTATATTAGATTTAGACCCACTATAGGCATATTTAGCGTGAAAAATTGAAACATAGTGAGTTGTTATTATTGTGTTTACTATTATTCTTACATGTAATCATAGGCAATATAATAATAATGATACTAAACGCACATTGTACAGAAATGCATAACATAACAAATGAAATATAAAAAATATATAAATATGAATGGAATTTAAAAGAAATGAAATCATTAAAAATATTTATTTTACTAGCGCGATCTTTGTTTTGCGCAAGAACACTCGTTTAAAATCAAAGTTAATTTTTCTCATAATTTTGACAGTTCATTTTTGAATATATGGATGCATACATAATGTATTTTTTAATACATTAGTTTTCACTACTTTGGCCATTATAATATAAATATATTTTGTAAAAGTGTGATAAATCTCACTGGCCAGAAACATGTTCAAGGCGGGCAGTGGGTTGGCCACTCCTAGATTAGATAAAACGGAGTAAGATATACATATGTATATATACACATTATTAATTTATTAAAAAATAACTTATTAATTATTTTTTATTATTTTTAATTCTGTAAAGAAATTATGTATATATATATATATATATATATATATATATATATATTATTATTATAATTTATAAGTAAGGAATAAAATTTTTAAAAAAGTAATAAATAAAAGGTAATAAAAAATATATAATTAGAAACAAGAACAATTGATGAAGGTAAATTCTGACTCAGCGGTGAAACTGCAGGGTAATTCGGGAAGGAGAATATCGAAACGTTAATGAATAATATTCAAAAGAGCGCGTGGTCTTTTGCGATTTTTTGAAATCGGAAATGTCGTAATCATTGTTGTCTAGATCATTCAAAACAGAATTATTAATATTTGAAATTATAAAAAATGTGGGCCTTTTATACACAAATTGTTTAAAAATTAGAAGGGAAAGAGCATGTCTGATATCCTCATTTCGGAAAACCAGGCCGAATTTTTAATCATAAGTAGGATTTAATTTTCAAGTCTTTGTATGATCTCGAAATTCGACGGAGCAGTCAATCTCCAAGAAAGACTCGCATTTGCAAATATTGGACGCAAGTGAGCAAGCTAAGTAAGTTTTTGACTTTCCAAGAACATAATAAAGTTCCTACAAATAAGTGTATATAGCACGCGAATACATCTACACTCGCGTCCATAAATTAAGGATAATGAAGTTCAGGCAAAGAAAGAGACAGAAGCAAAACAAATTTGACTTATTTGTAAAGTCTATTTATTAAACAAAAGGTAAAGAGCAAAAAATATGCTATATGTTTGACATAATTAATAAAAATTGCGATTTTTACTCCCGGAAGCAAATTTCAAAAAAGAGCCTATTCACAAAAAACAGTATAACATGGTTAGTATGATCGTTAATATGGAGTATGTCCCCCGGACGAGGCAATACAGGCCTTACAACGCCTAGGCATGCTGAGTATCTAATTATCAATCTGATCTTGGGGAATATTACACCACTCATCAAGCAATGCCCTCCGAAGTTCCGGTTGACAGGTGGGAGGGGGTTGACAGGCTGCAATTCGTCAGTCATGCATATCCCACACATGCTCTATTGGATTCAAGTCCGGTGAGTATACTGGCTAATCCATACGGGTGATATCCTCCAATTGAAAGGCATTCGTCTACAATGTTTGCACGGTGAGGACGGGCGTTGTCATCCATAAACAGAAATTCAGCACCCATGGCGCCTCGCAACAAACGTACATGTTGTTCCAGAATGACATCCCGATAGATGTGGCCTGTCATCGTCACACTCTGAACATGCAGGTCAGTTCTGAACCAAGAATAATTCCTCCTGAAACGAGCCATCCTGCACCACCGTAACGGTGTCGTTCAATGGTGTTCTCTTGGTGGTAACGGCTACCTGGCGCTCTCCATATGTAAGTCCGGCGAGAATCATACTGCAAACTAAACCTGGATTCGTCGGAAAACATCACACCAGACCACTGTTGCGGTGTCCACAATGCATGATCTCTACTCCAGGTTAATCGCAGGCGACAGTGAGTTGCGGTAACTGGATCACGTCTGACAGGCCTACGAGCATATAGACCAATGTGCCCTAAGCGTCTGTACACGGTCTGCCTTGAAACTGTCGTACCGGTAGATGAAGAGAGCTGACGAGACAGGTCTGATGCTGTGCTCCGTCTGTTTCTTTTGGCAGTAACTGCAAAATACCGGTCCTCATTCGGCGTTGTAACTCGGGGGCGACCTGTGCTGTAACATCTACTCACATTACCATCTTCTTGGAATCGTTGCTGAAGCCTGGAGATGACATTCTGGGCGATTCCAAGTTCCTCGGATACTTCCAGCTGGGTACGTCCACATTCCAGTCGTCCGATAATTCTCCCACGTAAAAAATCATCCAAATGCTTCCTTTGTGCCATAACTATGCGGTTATTGCACTGAAAGGCTTTTAAAGCGCTTGTGAACAATTTTACTTATTTGCCACCATTCCTTATGTACCCCTCTCTTACACTCTCGTCATTGTGACGTACTATCCGCGCCATCTGGTGGTTTCCTGTAATTTGCCTATTCTTCTTCAAGATGTGTGTGGTAATTCTACAGGTGAAATTTTTATTTTAGAGTTCAATTTCTGTGTGATTCTGAATTATCCTTAATTTATTTACATGAGTGTATTAAAGTCATCCCTAAGATAGTTAATGTAAGGAACATAATTCACTTTACGATCTAAGATTACTACCCAAATATTTAGGCTGCCCAGCCTAATTAATATCATTATTATAAATTTTAATAAAAGTGTTAAGAATCCTTTTACTCGTGAGTAGTACTACTTCAATTTTCTCAACGTTTTATTGAATTTTCCATTTAATAAGTCATTGTTAAAGTTGATTAATATAATTCTGAAGGTTTTTGCTAATGATAAAATGTTTACAATCCTGAGTGATTAGCGCTGGGGCAACGGGCAACGGGCGTACCGGTTACGGAGTTCCTAAGTGGTTTTAAGAACCACAATACCTCCACATCTTAATTTAATTAAAACATTAGCTCCAAAATGAAGTTGCTTAAATTAATGAATAAAATGAATAAGATAAATAAAGGATTTAAAAGTTAGGAAAAACACCTCCTGCTTGAGAACAATTAAAGCAGGAGATCGAAAAAGCTAAAGCTATCGGTTCAATTAAGAGTCCGTTGACGTTAGCGCTGTATCCTCTACAAAAAAAACTTCCACTTAATTATTTTGCGAAATGTCATTTATGTAAATATTGTAGAGAAATAGACAAGTATTGAATCTTGAGTAACACCAACCTGAATTGTTTTGGACAGTAGAATCTGTGTTACCAATGGAGACCAACGGAAACCACACTATACAAATAAATGAATACAAGTTATTAGATTTTGCTCATAAGACATTATTCACATGATACATGTTGTGTTGTCATGTAGAAGTTTATAAAGTGCAAACAATCAGTGCGAGCAACTCATCATTATAAACAAATGCATGGTAAACTGTTTGCCTTTTAAAGACGTTTGTTGCAAATTTATGTGATATTTACGCATCATGTGATTGGAAAAACCATCTGTATGACTTTTCACATGAGAGAATGTTAAGATGTAAAGTGATGAGAAAAATATAAGATTCTTGATTTAATCACGGGTTATTTACGGCTTTTGGAAACTTTTAGTGGTTGACAATGATAAAATTTACAATGAAGGACACGTAAAGTTTCTTGCAGACTAAATCAGTCCGACAACGGACAACGAGCAAAATTGCACAGCTGCTTTATATTGTATTAACACATCCTGTGCCCACGGTTAGACTCTAATAAAATTAATATTTGCGCCCCTTATACTTTACGTTATTTGCGGATATATGCTTCGTTTTGATTGATGTGAAGACCACAAAGATTGGGTGTCTTATTAAAGAAGTCACATCCTCTTAAAAACGAGAATCATTTCAACATCATGAATAGTTCCGTGGACTAGTTGATATGGAGAAAATTAGTAACAAGCTATCGTCCCAGTATTATGAGGGAAGATGCAATTGCAAGAATCCTTTCCAATTTTGGAAAGGAATTATTCAAATAAATATAAAAAAAGCTCTAAATTTGTTGAAGACAAAGCCTTACCTCTTAAAGGAAATGAATATAAATATGTATATGTAGAGAGAGAAACATATAGATATATAGATAGATAGACATATATATTTACTAGAGTTACAAGATGTTGCAACTTTACTCCAAAACAAATAGTTTTCCGTTACATGAAATATTTTAAAGTTACTCATGATATGTAAAGACACTTTACATTTTCTGTATGTATATTACTATTAGTATATTATATGTGTATATTACTATGTATATATATGTATATATATATATTGCAATCAACAAAGCATATGCTATGAAAAAAAATGGAAAATTTGGTTTGGAAAACTTATTACTTGAAATAGAAAAAAATAATGTATGTTGTGTTACACTTTTGCATTGTTGCATTTTTTAAAGTCTGTCTTAAATGCATTGGAGATACGTGTGTCTTAAATGCGTTCTATTATCGATAAGGGATTATGATTGAATGTTCAGATATAATGTTGTCAAATATTTTTTTAACAGACATTGATGAGTCAAAGTATTGAAATATCAGAATATCACTTAAATTAGTTTGTCAGATATAAAACTTTCAACGCAATTTCATGCTTCGGTGAAATATCTTTATACAATCAAAATAAACAACAAAAGAATCCTCCTTGAAGTATGGACATTACTTTTAACTGTATGGTTTTGAAAATGAAGAGACAGGGCCACGAAAGCAGTACAGTTACAGTTAGCCTATATTAAAAATCATGTGTTTAATGCTCTGCCTTTTGGTACTATTTATACACTTTACTTAAATTGCATCCCTTTCTGCTTCGATTTCGTATTGCATTCATAATTCGTTTTTGCTTTATTACGTATTCCTCCATTTTTCAAGTACAAAATATTTTTTCGATATTTAGATTTATATGTGATTCGTGGCACAGTTACGATGAAACTTCCAATGCATGTTTAAATCAAGTAACAGTGAGTTTTTTATGTAATGCTACGTCATGATTGATTAATAATAACACTCGTTTTGTATGATTATTTTGCTTAAATAAGAGAAATATTTAAGTATCTAATAAATATACATTTGAGAAATCACAATAACTTAGTGCGTTAATAAATTTAGGATTTAGTGTGAAGACTTAACTATCTTGTCAAAATCCCTATAAAGCTGTCATTCTCAAATATAGAGCTTTTTAAATAAGCACAATTTATAACTATATACTAAAGCCTTTTTTCCTCTGATAATCATACGTAAAAAAGGAGGTTTTATAAATGATGAATCTCTTTGAAAATTAATGATTTTTTAATGTAGATGAACAATTGAAAACAAGGTGCCATCTGCATAATAAATATGCCTTCGCAGCAGATCTCGATGACGATTCATATGTGCCTGCTGATATTTACGTATATATCACGTTAAACTGTAGATTCCGGACTAATTAACCCAAAGTGTTCACAAAATGCCATAGAGCGACAAACCAAACCCAATCGTCATTGCACCAACAGTTCATGGGGGACCATGGCCATCTGCCTTGTGGCATATTTCAGTAGATACTTTCTTATTACGAGGTAGGGTTATCATCCCTACGCCGAATAGTTATTAGACCGGGAACTACTGTTTAAAGTGGATTCCTAACCACTACAAATATCCATAGTATTGCCGGAACTTTCCAGAGCTCTAGTCACTCGGCCATGGGGTCCAAACTTTTTTCCACATTACACAAATCTCAGTGTGTGCATTTTATGTCTGGGACGCCATGTATTACTAAGACAACATTGTGTAATACGAAAATCAGTTTTTTTTTTTACTTTTAATCATAATCATAAAGTTAAGGAACTATTCACTATCATCGACCCAATTCAAGTTTCTTTTTTTAAATATAAATAAAAAAATTATCATGGCCGACTGAAGATATTTGCTAGTACATGACTGAAAATTTTCCTCCATTATGACTCTCAATTTAATTCTGCAATATTAGTTATCAAATAAGCACCTGCTCTTATCTTTTTTATACTGAAACACGATGACTAAATCCCTGAGCATCAACGAATATTTTGATATAATACGTTTCCTTGTCTCGCCGTTTCGATCGCCAGGGGTTCTGGACTTCTTCCACTTATTCCAATCTGATACGAATTCATATTTTCAACGTAAGGAAGTACTTCAATAAATCTTACGTTATGAGATTCCAAATTGGATTAAATAACGCTTTGAAATATGCCTTCGCAGCAGATCTCGATGAAGATTCATATGTGTCTGCTGATATTTGTATCGAGTATGTGAATAAATACAGTGATAAAGATGTATATGCAATTTCTAACATTTTAATCATTTTCTTGTTATATTGCATTTGAAATCGTACTTGCTTATTTCAAAAATTGATTTTTGGCTTAAAACGTTGTAAAGAGCACATAAAAAGAAGGTTCAGAAGATTTAGGTTTCATCTTATTTGATGTTTACTGTACGTTTTTCAAAGAGAGCCTATATTGAATAATATTGATTTCCTTCCTTTGAAGTAATAAAATATACATGCTGTATAAATTTGAGATACTTTGCTTTTTAAAATGAAGAAAATTACATATAGTATGTTTTATTTTGAAAACATAATTTCAAAATAATAAAAAAATGAACATAAATATTGTAGTTAACATGTAGAATAATACTATATAGTTGTAAAGAATGATGCTATAAAAAATAAATATACCTAATACAAATCCATAAATAATTTTATCAAAAGAATGAAATGAGCTAGAAGAATCTATTCATCCTTATACAATATGAAATCTTCATTATTCATACAATAAATAATCAGTAATTTATAATGCTTCTGATACTATAATGATTGTTATTATGTTTTTAATATTTTAATGATCATATTATTTTATACATATTAACAACGTAACAATTAATATGTATAAAATGTTTTTTTTAATAATATATTTAATTTCTGTTATAAAATCAAATTCTCAAAGAAAAATAGTTTGCTTCAGAGAGAGAAGATTTAATTAAAAGAAAATTTAGTTTAGTTTTGATTCAGAAAAAAACATAGATTTAGCTTAGATTTGTTTTAGAAAAATATTACTATTTTTTAGTGAATTGTCTTAAGAGATTTTTTTTCTCCTCAAAGTCTCTTGACTATAAAGTATTTGACTACTGATACGGGAAAATTGTCGTTGATTCGTCTTTACTTAAGCTGACCTTCGATAAGTTTGCTGTTTTATACTACAAAAGAGAAGTGGGAAAAATGCCTTATCAAGAGGTCTTCCCGGTTAGGATCATGTATTTAGGGTTTGTCGTGTTGTAGAAAACCAGTAAAGCGTGTATCAAGCAAAATTATTCATCATTTCTACAAAGTTTAATCATTTTTCTAAGTAGGGTCTGAAACGTATGCATTCTGTCAATAGTGAATCTTAGCCACAAACGATAGATTTTTATTTTAATTAAGAAAACCTTTAAAATTAAATGAAACTTAAATCGAACATTTCATGTGCATTGTTTTTATACTTCTAAAGAACATAATGTATTAATTTCGCCTTGTGACTACTGCGCCTTTAAGTATAGTAAACTAGATTACCAATATCTCCTTAACCCCTGAAATATTAATCACTTCACCCTCTCCCGTATTTATTATCGGCAAATGAAACATCTTGTTTCCCTTGTGCAAACATAAGACACTGAATATACCCACCTTAATCACACACATCATTATTTAACCAAAGAGAGATAGACGACCCCCTAAAACGCAGGCAATTCTTCTCATTTGACTGCAATGATTTAACCCAAACCCTCCAACAGAGAGAGACGGTGGCACAAGTGCACCAGGTAATAACGTCCCCCTGAAGTGATCATCCATCTGACTCATGCATCAGTCAAAGATTTGCTCTGTCGACATGCATATTGCAGTCCCTATCCGAGCATGGGAATTGAAAGCAATTTCCTTCTCATCTCGGGCGACTAATAAATATTGACTGCATTGTAATCACGGGCTTGTTGACAAACTCGGAGACTTATACCTTTGCTGCTGACCATCGAGGCTCAAGCACTGTGCCATAATGGATTCTGTTTGCAGAGGTTGCTTTCTAGAAGCACCAAAGCGTGTATTACTTTAATTAAGCAGGCCATGAATGAGTACTTGAAATGTTCCACGAAACAGACAATACGATTTGGTATCAATTTATTTATTGTATGGTCAACGTGGGTTTTCATTGGAAGATTGTATACTAAATTTTAATCCGTTATTGCTAATTAGCTAATCTTAACGTTTTTCCAAATAAGTTATATAATTGAATTTTGTATGGTAATAAATATACAGCCCAAAATATTAAAAAAATTGAGTGATTTTCATGCGTTATTGCCAATTAGTCAATATTAACATTTTTGCAAAATTGATATGCAATTGTTTTCTGTATGATTATAAATATACAATTCAAAAATATTTTTAAGAATTGCGATAAATTTGTATATAATAAATTTGTATTAATATAAATGTGAATATATGTTAATAAATTTGAAAAATAAAAAATTAGCTTAAAATTATATTAAGTTAATTAAGTATAAGTTACAATGATTTTTCCAATTACCAATGATGATATAAAATATCTTTACTTTAAACAATAAAAAGTTGTAAGCATATAAGCAGAAGTTTGAGACATTTGATGATATAGGTGTTCCTCTGGGAACAAAGAGTTAAGTGAATTAATTACATAAGACAGCTATTTTATAGGCGATAAGTGATATATTATGCAGTAACATATATTGATAAATGAGATGTTAATACAACAAACCCATGGTAAAATGCATTTTTTTTAAAGTTAGACAGAGCATTATGAGTTTCTTAAATTTAAAATTAAATATTTTTTTTTAAATTTCGATTCAAATTATAATAATTATTGTAGTATTATAAAATATTATATAGAGTTGTTATATACATCAGTACCTCGTACTTTAAAATACAACTATTTAATTAATAATTTATTTATTAATTTTAGTTATAAAATTAAATTATTTTCATTGAACAATGATCTTCTTTTCTCACTTACAGCTCATTAACAGGTGATTAATGGTGAACTTTATTTTTCGAGATTACTTTTATGGGTAATTGCCCGAATATGTGTTTCGTATGGGAAAAATATCAGTTAAACTCCCAACAAGAAGACTGTTTATTGATAACTTTACAACTTTTATTGTGCATTTTACAACTTTATGACAAACATCATAACTGGCATCTTCATTTCTGAAAGTGCTATTTTAGTAAATATTTATACATTAGAATAAAGTAAATCAAGAAATTTTATAAAATGAAACTTTCTTATAATGAATACTGATTAACATATTTGAATATTTTTTATGAAATATCAATTAAACAGTTAAACTTTCCAATTGATAAAATAAATAATTCTAAACATCTTCACATACTACACAACTACTATAAATGGGAAATTGTGCCAAATAAGTTCCTGTAACAAAAACTTAATAATTTTGGTAACTGAATTTTTTACCCAAAAATAAATTTGATATATAAATATGATAATTAAAAAGTTTCATAAAATATTTTTTAACAGAAATATTTTGTTTTTTATTTCCATAATTCATATTTCACATTTTTTTACAAATAAAAAGTGTTTTTGTATTTTCTTTTTTCTGTAATGCTATTTTTCTGATAAACTAGGTATATATAATTCCATCTGTTTCTTACAAACAAAGTCTTTAATATAAAGAATAACTTGACCTAGCATTACATCCAAAATACACACGCTTCTCCCACAGTTTCAATATTAAACCGAATAAAGAATTTACTGCCGAAAATCCCCTAACCTTCACATAGTACACCGCAGGAAACTTTGGCAATCATTTATTATTCACTTCTATAAATGCTACTGCCTACTATGTATCCTCACTTCTTAAAGATGTAATGAAAAATAAAGCAGGAAAAGTCCCTAAATCGATGAGCTCACTATTAGAGATAAGACGCGAGAGGGAAAAAGCGCATCACGTGATCATTATCAGAACCCCAAAAAATATATATCTAGGGAAAAAAATATCCATAACTGATCCAATACATAATTAAAAAGCCTTCGTTCCAGTTTGTGCATTTGTTCATCTAAATCAATTTTTCTCTTTGCCACTTAGCGAGCTTACTTTTTTTTTTGCTCCCGCAGACGATTTTGATGCCGTTATTCACCCCTCCTCCCCCAGTGGGGTGGGGGGAATCATGGGTGCCATTAGACCCTCCTCTTCTTATATTCGGAAGCCATGTTACTCGAATCAATCACTATGTAGGTGTCGCTCGGAAAGCTTTTTCATATTTTATCAATGGTGTTGTTGTTGCTGATGAAGAGAGAACGATGGGGAAAAAAATATTTTTCCTAAAGAGAAAAACGGGAAAATGTGTTTCCAAAAAGTGAAATGAGATTTTTAAATGCGTATCAGAAAAGAATTCGATTCAATCAAAATAGGGAAAAGCTCAGAAGTGATGTAAGCTGCGAAAAGAGAAGTTTTTTTTCGTTGTATTTGTTTTCCAAGTGTTGACGATGTTTTAGTTGTTTCGTTCTTGTTAATGCATATCAATTGCTTCGCTTTGTTTTTACTGTGAATTTTAGAAATGATTGAACTCCTATAATAAATATTTTGATGTGCCGTTACGAGTTTTCTGATGCAGTATACTTTAAGTATATATTTTTTCCCTGAATCTGTACATAATTTTAAAATTTTATTTTATTTCTGAATACATATTGAAAATTGTTTCGAATTGTCGAACATCTATTATTGTCCACGTTTTTGCTTTAATTCAGAAGTAGGGTTCTATTTTATTCTGTCATGCATAAGAGGTAACTGTCTCAATGCTGCTAATGAAATAATATAATTTTTAATAATAATGATAAATTAGTAAGTTGCTAGAGATAATTAATTAATTCAAGGATTTTACTTACTGTAGTAGATTATAATACATGTTTCTTTAAAAATTTCGAATCTTAAATGATTTTTTCAAAAATTCAAATCATAAATGATTTTTTTTAAAAGTTAAAATATAAAATATTTTTTTAAAGAAAAATTTTGTTTTTCATATACATAATTCATTATTCACATTTAATTTACTTTACATTTTTATACAAATAAAAAGTGTTATTGTATTTCCTATTTTTCTGTAATGCTATTTTTCTGATAAACGAGTCATATATCATTCCAGCTGTGTCTTACAAACAATGGTCTTTAATATAAAGAACAACTTGACCCAGCAATATCTCCGAAATACACACGCTTGTCCTACAGTTTCAATATTAAACCGAATAAAGAATTTATTGCCGAAAATCCCCTAACCTTCACATAGTACACCGCAGGAAACTTTGGCAATCATTTATTATTCACTTCTGTAAATGCTTCTGCCTGCTATGTATCCTCACTTCTTAAAGATGTAATGAAAAATAAAGCAGGAAAAGTCCCTAAATCGATGAACTCACTATTAGAGATAAAACGCGAGAGGGAAAAAGCGCATCACGTGATCATTATCAGAACCAAAAAAAAAAAAAAAAAAAAAAAAATAGAGAGAAAGGGAAAAAAATATCCATAACTGATCCAATACATAATTAAAAAGCCTTCGTTCCTGTTTGTCCATTTGTTCATCTAAATCAATTTTTCTCTTTGCCACTTAGCGAGGTTACTTTTTTTTTGCTCCCGCAGACGATTTTGATGCCGTTATACACCCCTCCCCCCCAGTGGGGTGGGGGGAATCATGGGTGCCATTAGACCCTCCTCTTCTTATATTCGGAAGCCATGTTACTCGAATCAATCACTATGTAGGTGTCGCTCGGAAAGCTTTTTCATATTTTATCAATGGTGTTGTTGTTGCTGATGAAGAGAGAACGATGGGGAAAAAAATATTTTTCCTAAAGGGAAAATGTGTTCCCAAAAGTGAAATGAGATTGTTAAATACGTATTTGAAAGAACTCGATTCAATCAAAATAGGGAAAAGCTCAGAAGTGATGTAAGCTGCGAAAATGAGAAGTTTTTTTTTCTTTGTATTTGTTTTCCAAGTGTTGACGATGTTTTAGTTGTTTCGTTCTTGTTGATGCGTAGCAATTGCTTCGCCTTGTTTTCACTGTGAATTTTGGAAATGATTGAACTTCTATAATAAATATTTTGATGTGTTGTTACGAGTTTTCTGACGCAGTTTCCTTTAAATATATATTTTCCCCCTGACTGTGTACATAATTTTAAAATCGTGTTTTATTTCTGAATACATATTGAAAATTGTTTCGAATTGTTGAACATCAATTGCGCGTCTGCGTTTTTACTTTAATTTAGAAGTAGAGTCCTGTTTTATTCTTCCCTCCATAAGTTGCAACTGTCTCAATGTTGGCAATTAAATAATATAATTCTTAATAAAAATTATTTAATAAGTTGTTATAGCTAATAAATTAATTTAGAGATTTAACTTACTATAATAGATTATAATACATATTTTTTCAAAAATTCCAATCTTAAATAATTTTTGAAAAATTATAATCTTAAATGATTTTTTCAAACATTCCAATCTTAAATGATTATTCAAAAATCAAATCCTAAATGATTTTTCAAAAATTCCAATCTTAAACAGTTTTTCAAAAATTCAAATGTAATCTTCTCTCAAATGTTTAAACGCAATAAATAAGAATGACCACAATTGTTTTTGTCAGCTTTAATTGCTAACTTACATATTTGTAACGGTGCCTAATCATATTCATTTAAAGGTTCTATATTTGTTATGCTAATTACATTGTAAAATATTCATCCTCTATGCTGTTTCAAAAATAAAAATAATAATGTGGATATTTTTGAACAAGAAGAAATAAATAATTTATTAGTAATTGCTATAATATATTTACTATCATTCCCTTTACAGAAAAGCTTTATGTGGTTAAAATATCTCTTCTGTCTAAGTTTTGATGAAATATTATGTAATTGGGTTAATGTTTCTGCATTCCAGAAAGTGGTTTTATAAAATTAAAGAAATGTAACGAAAAAAATTTTATTAATCTATTAAACATTTAAATCAAATGAAAATTGTGTGTTAAAAAAGCGTCCTAAAGATTGTAACTTCGTCGATATGCAGGAGACAAATATAATAGAAATGAAAGCAGAAATAAAGGTTCAACTTGATTTCTTTTCTATTAGATCATTCATACCGTGTGGAGGAATTGACAATTAATCCATTTCCGGGAAGGCAATGGAGAGTGAGAATTCTTGTTTGGTGCAACGAGTCAGTGAGAATCCTTTATTAAAAAAAAGCATTAAACTTGTAATTCTCTATCAGGCTGCTGAATCAGTTAAACATTCTTTAACAAATATTTCATCAGTATTTCACGGATGTTGTCGCAATAACAGCAATAATAGCACTAACAGCACTAACAGCACTCACACATGTTCGCTTTCACAAGCGGACTGTATCACACTCACACAATAAGTAATCACAATGAAAACTTAACAACGATTTATTTACATGACAGTCACAGCCACTCGCAGCCGTGCTGTTCTCTCTTGCCACTCTGGCGTTACACTCATCAGACTCACACTTATGCGCTCGCAGGCGCATGCGTACGCACACTTTTTTCGCCGCTAGGGGTATCCTTGCGCGTTGGCGCGAACAACGGATAAAATCAGAAATAAAATATTATTGAATCACTTGTAGTTGAATTAATGGCTGAATATTTGCAAAATTTCAACAGATAATTTACATTTCCTTTAAGATAAATTCTAAAGAATTAACACCAGACGTCTTACCTATGCAAAATTCACACAAACTCTTCCATTCTCTATCGATTATACTTATTTCTGAAAGCATAAGTTACTATCCATACTATCAGAGAATATGAAATAAGAATTGCTGAATTATTAGCTACAAAAGCAATATTTTTCAGAATTTTTGTTTATTTTTAATCTGATACGTAATTCCCCTTATAAACTTGGTTAGAAATATCTTTCCTAAAAAACACCGAACAAATTTAAATTAAAAATAGTTGAATGAGTTTTACATTAAAATCATAAATCTCTTTTACTTCGAATAGTTATAACATGGAAATTGATAATTCCGAAAAACGTTTTACTAGATTGTTGTAGATGTAATTTTATTGAACTACAAAATTCCAAACATCAATTTGTATGCCACTCCTTAAAAATATTGTTTGAGTTGAGTTGAATTGAGTATCATTAAATTTGTTGTACAAAAGAAATATTTTTCAGAATTTTTGTTTATTTTTAATGTAATACAGAATGTATCTTTTAAACTTGGTAGAAATATCTTTCCGTAAAAAAAAAAAAAAACCGAACAACCAATAATAAATTAAAAATAGTTGAATGAGTTTTACATTAAATTCGTAAATTTCTTTCACTTTTAATAGTCGAAACATGATACATGGAAAATTTCAATAAAGTTAATCTAAAAACATTTTACTAGATTGTTGTAGATGTAATTTTATTGAACTATAAAATTCCAAACATCAATTTGTATACCACTCCTTAAAAATGAGTATACGCGTACCGAAACGATTTCTAGATCAAACTTGATAGATAGCACCCACATTATATTGTATACATGAATATTTGATAAATCGTAATCGACACGATCTTTGCAGCGAAGCGTTAGCGGAAATACGCTACTCAGCAAAATAACAGCTCCCCTCTCAAATAGACCAAACGAATAAAATTTCTTTAAACGGAGAAATAGCTGGGTATTTTTTTCACATCATTTCCATCACTTTTTATGGATAGGTTAACCTGGCTTTTTTCAAAATCTAAGTTACCTGCATTCTCAGCGATTTTCTGCGTTTTATATCGCGATAACGTTCTCCAAACCTAAACTATCTGGAGATGTTTGCTCTTTATTCGACAGAGCCTGGTTTATGGTGCATTTGGTAACGGTTTTGTTAAATTTTCTTACAAAGATTTCAGAGTTTGGAAAACGATATTCGTGATAAAGTGTTCTATATATTACATTTTTTTTCTTAAAAGGAAGAGTTCGCCATTATTTTTAGCAAATATCGGAAAAAGTATTTATTGCATAAATAATGAGTTAGACATGTGGCAATATGTTTTATTAGTTTGATTTAAATTTTGAATATAATAAGTTTGTAATCAGTAAATATAATTTTGGAATTTTGTAAATTTTATTACTACACTTAAAATACACTTTTTTTAGCATTTCCAACTATACATATCACGTACACATTATTAAAGATGTATTTTTAAGGAATTGTCTTAAGAAGACAACCCGGAAAACTCCAAGAAATCTAACTATCGATGCTGGTATACAAGTACAACATGCAAGTTTCTAATAATAGTCATTTCTAAAAGCAGCGACTGCAATGAATAAAACTTATAAATTAAAAACTTCCATCTCTGTTCCTCCAAAATATACGGCCTGATGGCCAATTGGCTGGCGCTCTACCTTTAGTACCACAGGCTTCAGGTTCGTATTCTGGTTGTGGCATACATGTTTGTATGCCAGTACACGTAGGTCCTGTTCTAATTTGCCCAAAGTGTGCACAAAATGTAGAGTGACAAACCAAACCTCTAAAATGTATGTGCCATTATATTTTAGTAAGTCGTGGGTTACAGGTTTCGATAATGTATAACTTGAACTGCCAACTCATGAAAATAATGAAGTAGTTGCATATGGGAGGATGTTTAGGGATAACTACTGCCATAAATTTATATGGAATAAAACCTGAAAGTTTGCCACTGGAAAGCCTGAATGTCGATGCGAGAGCACATCATCATTAGTCCGCGGATTTAGCAAATTAACATATAAGATTGCTGGTGAACTCTTATTTCGATTAATCTAATAACAATGCCTTTAAAAATTGCTTAATATAAAGTTTAACATTTCCATCAGTTTAAATTTAGATATTTTTTATTGGTACATATCTAATTTGTTCAAGATAACATCGTTAACAATAATGGAGAAAAATTTCTAACAATTTTTTAATAAGATATTGCTTCTTAAATAATGTCAAAAATTAAATTAAAATTGTTATGTATAGAAAAGCGTTAGGCGTTGAAAATACACCAAACGGACAAATTATCTCAGGAAATGAAATAAAAAATAATAAATCAATTTTTAGTCAAACATTTAATAAATACATTGTATTGTATTCAGAAATATTTGATATATATTGTTGTTTCTTATCCCACTTTGTAGACATCTAGGCCACGCCCACGAGCCCATATGTACTCATGGTTGAAGGGGAAGGAAGCAGCTTCTGTTGAGATGGAACACCCATAGGTAGAAGTCTGACTTTGGCTACGTGACGCTCTACAGTCATAGGAGACCGGCACCTACGGCTTAAAGTGGATTACGAACCACTACAAACATCCATGCTACCGAGCGCCAAGGCGCTAGACACTTGGTCATTCAGGTCCATATATTTGAAATATACTGAGTATATACTGAACTTAATATGTATTCTACTGAAATATACTTTAAATGATATGTACATATAATATAATAGATGACATTACTTAAATATATAATATAATTGTAAATTTAATTTTAATCAAAATCTATTGAAAATATTGATATGCTTTCGATAACATCATGCAAATTATTAGCAAATATTTTCAATAAATTTTGTTAAAAAATTATGTCTCCTTAACCAATAATTAAAATAGAAAGATAATATGTGTTGAAAATTGCACTTATAAGGAAAAAAAAACACACTGAAAATTATAAAATATCGTAAGAAAAGAGGTAATTAAATACATAAGATAAGTCAGTTTATTTTCAAATAACATAAAATTTATTCTCAAAAATGATTATGAATTCTCAGATAATATATGTTAAGCAATTAATAATTAAAAAGTTAATTTAACTACAAATTGTCTCTTATTTAACATAGCATAGAAATGATTTTAAAAATTCAGAAAATGCATTGTATCTTTTTAAAGTAAAATTTAGGTTACAAATAAAAGAAATTGGTATTTTTTATAAAAATAAACCCTTTACATGATTTTATTTATTAATGAAACATTTTTTTAAAAGGAGGAATTAATAACTGAAATGATCATAACATTTTAATTGTTATAAATTTTTATAAAAGTATTTTTGTTTTGTATCAAAGATTTCTACTTTTTCTACAAACATTTTTAAAATTTTCATATAAACATCGAAAATACTTTTGAATTTGATAAAAAGATGAAGATTGTTTAAATAGAAAAAAAGTGAATTGTGTGTGTATATTAATAAGTTTTAATTCATCTTTTCGGAATTTTATAGTTGATATGATATTTTAATAATTATTTTAAATAATTATTTAAATATTTTTTTTTAAATATTTATTTTTATTTATTATATTATATATGTATTTAAAATTATGTTTTTAAAACCTATGCTTTCCATACATTTTTTATGTACAATAAATGCGTCTGTATTTGTAGTACGCTTGTGTGTGCTTGTCTAAACTTTAGTGTCCTAAAGTGAGAGACTGACATCCAATGAGTTGGTGAAAAATCAAGTATGCTTGTAAAAATTTATCTTTTATTCATGCTTGTCTGAAGTACGCTTGTAAACCTTTTATAAGTAGTTTTAGTTTCATGTTAGTTTATAGATTGCATGTTTCAACAATGTTCTATATGTTGTAAAACTTTTTCAGAATTCTAAACAAGAATATAAATAGCATTCAATAGCTATAAAACATCTACTCCAGACTTTTTCAAGAAATATTAAATGAGCTTTTAGAAGGGCATTATAAATAATCTATAGTATAAGAATATTGAAAAAAAGAAAGTTTTTCTTTGTGTGGAATCTAAAAATAATAATTAAAATAGTTAAAGATTATTTTATATGGTGGATATTCATTATATTAAATTTGAACTGTTTTATTGGCATTATGTTTACATAGATCTTCAAATCTTAAGAATAATTCAGTGATTAAAGATAATAAAAATTTGTTTGATGACCTCAATTTTTGTCTTCATAAAATTAAATGATTTCATTTTAATGGTAAAATAATTAAATCATGTAACCTTTAATGCTATACAGGTCACTATAGAGGACACAATTATTCCCAATATTTTGAAAACATTTTAGATTTCTAGAAAAAGAAACAAAATTGAAAACAACAGACATCAACACAAACTTTCTTTTGAGTGAAATCTAAAAATAACAGTTAAGAAACTTAGAGATTGTTTTATATGGTGGGTATACATTATATTAAATTCAAATTATTTTATTGTCATCATGTTAAAACAGAACTTCCATCTTAAGAATGACTAAATGATTAAAGATTATAAAAATATTTGTTTGATTTTTTCAATTTTCGTCTTGATAAATTTCATGGCAAAATTATTAAATCATGTAACTATTGTTACTATATAGGATATCAGACAGAATCAAATTATACCCGATATTTCGAAATCACTTTAGTTTTCTAGAAAATAAATGAAATTGAAAATAATAGACTTCAAAACTAACTACTTCAGACTACTTCTGAAGGTCATTCGCTGAATGTGTTATAAAGTATCGTAAATGACTTCTCTACTACTGAAACTATAAAAAAGGAACATTCTTTTGAATGGAATCAAAAAATAATAGTTAAGATAGTTAAAGATTCTTTCATATGGTGGGTATTCATTATATTAAATTCAATCTATCTTATGGCCATCAAGCAGATCTTTCTTAAAAATGACTCAATGATTAAAGATTATAAAAATATTTGTTTGCTTATCTCAATTTTTGTCTTGATTAAGTGATTTTTTTTAAGGTAAAATTAGTAAAGCATGTAACCATTAATATTATATAGATAATCACACAGACAATTATTCCTAATATTTGAAAAATTTTAGGTTTCTAGAAAAAGAAACGAAATTGAATACAGTAGACATAACACTAACTACTTCAGACTAGTTCTGGATGAATCTAAAAATAATAGCAAACATATTTAAAACGATTTTATGCGGTGTGTATTCAATATATTAAACTGGAACTATTTTATTGGTATCACGTTAATACAGATATTCAATCTTAAGAATGTTTCAATGAATAAAGATTATAAAAAGATTTGTTTGATTATCCCAATTTTTGTCTTGATAAAAAAATGATTTTTGTTTCATAATTAAATTATTTAATTAAACATTAATATTATATAGGTAATCAGAAGACAATTATTCCCAATATTTTAAAACGTTTTAGATTTCTAGAAATAAGAAACGAAATCGGAAACAATAGACATCAACACTAACTACTTCAGACTAGTTCTGAAGGTCATTCGCTGAGTTTTTATAAAGGCATCATAAATAACTTCTCTATCACTCGAACTATAAAAAAAAGTGGAAAAAAGGGAAACTTTCTTTTGAGTGGAATCTAAAAATAATAGAAACAAAGGACTTGAAACTTGAGAAAGAATGTTGGTGAAATCTGTGAGGGAGTGGCCTCATCGTATTCCCAAAGCAATAAACTTGTGGACGCGTTGTCATCACTGGGAGAGGAAATTTTAAGAACTTTTTTCTCCAAAAGATATGCCCTTTTTTTGTTTGTCGAAGCCCTTCTGTCCCCAGCGACATTTTCAAGTTCCCTCCTCTTAAGTCCTGTGTGGTATTTTGTGAAGTTTTTTTTCTTTTCTTTCCTAAAGAGAGCTTATTGTTTCCATTCGATTTTACGACAAACATTTTTCTGAGAACCAATAAATTTAATATTTTGTTTACGATCCGATAAAAAAATTGATTCCTTTACAACAAATGTAAACTATTAATAACTATAAAAAAACCATTAAAAGGGTTTCATAAAATTAAATTTTTCATGAACTTTGTACGATTTGAAATTTTTTTTTCATAAATGTAAAAAAAAACAAAAAAAAACATCCTTTTAAATTTATTAAAAAATATTATTAGAACACTATAAATAGTAATAATATTGGCGAATAAAATATTTATCATTTTCGTAAAGGAAGAAGTTTTAAAATAATAAATAATAGCTGTAATACTTAAATTATTTATTTAGGGATTATTAAGTCTTGATAAATTATAATATGTCAAGAAGCAAATATATTTATTCTTTTTCTGGTTATTATATAAAATATTTTAGTATCTTTTACGAGGAAGATACGTTTTTTTCTATCTAAGTAAATATAATACTTGTATATAATAATTTTGTAAAGTTTAAAGTTGAAGGTCTTTTTCAAGCCTAAAAGGATAAAATGCAGAGTATATTCAGACTTTTTGAAACGATTTTGTCTTTATCCATGAATTAAATTTAAATATCATGAATTAAAAAATAATGATTTAAATAATATCTGATGAATTAAAAAGATACCTAACGATGTCAATTTATAATTATGGGTTTAAATATCGTCTACATCAGGACATTAGTATTTGCTTTAAATCTTCACTGGAAAGTAATCAATAGATCGGAATCTAAATTCTTGGTTAGTGTGGAGAAAAATATTTTTATTCGATTACTAAAAAAAACAAAAAAATATGGAACTCATGTTTTTTGTAAGGATAGACTTCATGTCGAATGCATTCCCACTGAATTTATGCAGCATATCTCTATTGAAAAAAGGACCAAAGAATAAGAGAGTCCAAGGTCAACTAGTCATTCGTTCAAAACAGTTTAGCGGTTTGGTCTTTCGCCCGAGGAATTCGACGCAGAGGGATAATAATATCAACAGTTCTGAGAAGCAGGCAGGAAGCAGAGAGTAACCATAGGGGGATTAGGTTATCCTAGGTATGGAACCTAGGCCATAGGATAATTTAGTTAACAAGAAAGTGTAGACGTATTTCTTGTGTTTCTTTTAATGTATAACGTGTACAAATTGTGTCATCCTGTTATTTGAAGAAAAATAAATATTTTGACAGATAAACGTTTCACTTAATCATTTTGAAGCAAGACCATTACTCACACAACTGCCTAATTTTTATGGTTTTAATATTTCAACATTTAAAGTAAATGGCATAATTAATTAAAGAACAAATTTTAGACTAGATAAAAGGTAAAAAATTTCAACATTTAAAAAAAAAAATTAAGAAATCTTTAAATATTCTATAGGAATTGTACACAAAAATATAATTTATTATTTAAAGAACAAAATTTTATTTACTAGATAAAAGACACGTTTCTCAAAAAACTATATATATTATATGGTGAAATATGGGAATTATATCTGATATATATCCGTATAATTATCTGAACGCAATAGTAACAGTTCAATGGACTAAAAGACCAATGCAACAGTATAACAAAAAAAAGGAGACATAGACCAGCCCGACTTGTGGATCAATGGTAACATGCGACGCTAGAGAGCATTAGGGCTGCGGTTCAATCCGCTGGCGACTTTTTGTAGACACTATTTCCAAAACCGAGGAATCTCGACGACGTTTTTGATTTTGAGCATCTTGCCTTGTTAGTCGGATTACCTGGTGGGAGTTTCAGAGATGTTCCCACAATACGCAAATTGCTGGGCAGTTCCTACAAAGGGTTCTCCAGAATTAAATGGCACTGTCATCTTTTTTCAACGACTTGGAGCCAAGTCAGACTTCACCTATTGGTGCTCCATCACAACAGTAGACTACTCATGGGGTGTCCATCCTGCGCTACTGGACACTGAGGATTAGTCACACAGAAATAGAATTAAAATGTTGGTTAAAGAAAAAACAAGATACGTTTTGCTAAAGGTTTTATGATTATTACTGGATTCTCTTATAACTGAAAGCTTAGATCAAAGAATGTAAATGAAAAAATTTCAAAAGTAATTATGATTGCTATCAGAAATATTTTTTGAACACCTGGTTACAAATAATACATTTCATCACTTTACCTAACAATCATCATTGTAATAAGTTTCATTAAGATGATGTTACCAATCATACTTGTAAATCTATTGTTCAATGTTAAATATATATAAATGAAGACGGAATGGAGGCTATTTCATTTAATGCATCCCACCTATATTTATTATGCATTATTGTGCATTTGGATTTCATAGACCTCTTTTTTAAGTATCCCAAAACATTGGATAGAATCCAGGCTGTTGTGGTGGAGAGAAGAACAAAATCAACCCTAAATTGGATGGAATCTTGGAAACCAAAATATTATATGATAGTTCAACAAAAGGACTAAGAGATCGAATATAAAATAAAATAAATTTATCTTTAAATATAGATATGGTTTCTTTTAAAATCGTTACAAAAATGTGTGAACACCCTTTGTAAACAGAAAATACTTTTTTTCATTAAATAACTAATAATTTTTATTGCACGTGCTTTTGTGTTAACTATAAATTTCTGATTTATAAAAGCTTTTTACCTCATACAATCATTAATACTATACCAAATAAGTGATAAATAATTATAGAAAATTTATTAAGCATATAAAAATGTGGTAAAAATGAATAATATTAAATTAAAATTTTATTTTCTACCTTTCTGCAAATTAAAATGCAAATCGAATTTTCCTCGAAAAGTGTCTGACATCGAACTAATAAAAATTGTTTTTTTCTAATTTCAAATATAGAAAGCTGGAAATCTTATGATTGCGTAAATTAGATGCACCCTTCTAAGTTACAGAAAAACATTATTTTTTTTAAATAGGAGCAATAAGATTTGATGGATTGCACTTACTTCTGAGTGACTGGATTTCCTTCCGGCAAATTGAAGAAATGCTGCGCTGTCTTATTTACGATATCACCTACAAAAAGGTTCATTTATAATTCGGATGCTGAGCATCATTAGGATGGTCTGAACTATCGATTCTTTTCCTTTGTCTCCCCCCATTTCCCTCCTAGACTTAACATCAAGAGTAATAATCCTCATGGGAGACTTTACGCGCGTAAAAGCAAGGAGCTAACGAAAAAAAAAAAAAACAATTAACGTTCCATTCCACACCCACCCTCTTTGTTCGATAGGAACATGAATAAAAACTCAAACCCCCCCCAAAAAATAACAAAAGCAACAACTCTATAAAGAAATGCAGTGGAAAAAAAAACTCTGCATCCCAGCTCCATCAATAAGACACCAAATACCAAGAGTACAATTACATAAAGGGAGACGTACGTGAATATAGAATAAGACAAAATTAAAAATCTTCAGTCTGCCGCTACTACACAATGCTTAAAAGGAAAGGCCGAGTTTTGATCTTTAAGCATCGCCCGCTGGTCCCCAAAGTGCAGTTGCAAGTTTAAGCATCTTAAAATATTCAAGGAAGTTTCTAATGCTTAATTTAAATTTGCCTTGAGGACTCTGGACTTAATGACTCCGGCAGCCATGTTTGATTAACGGACTTCTTTAATTTGCGAGTCTTAAGAGATTAGTAATTTTGGTAGTTTACAATCGTGTTATTTTCAAGCCCAACTCGAGTTGGAAGTGGTGTTTGATTTCAGAAGTTCTCCTTCGTTCTTATTCCATTCCGATAGAGGTCACAGGTAATTACAGAGTCAAGTGTCTTGACGCTCCAGTCGACTTGTTTTGCTGGGAGCCAGGAAAACACATTTTCTTTGAAGAATAAATTGGGAATGCTTCAATTGCAGCAGATTTCGATCACTCTGAGAAATGCCAATTTTCTATTCAGAACTCTTGTTGCTTCAATTTTTCTTCTTTTGGAGACGAGCGTTACTTTTAATTATAATTATTCTTTAAATTTTGCATGTATTACTCATTAAATTTATATTTATTTTAGATTTTTAATAAGAATATTGAGTATTGTTTATGAAATAATAAATGAAGAACGTGTATTATTTACGATATAATAAATGAAGTATGTGTATTATTTTAAATAATTATAGAAAATACTTATTAAACACGAGCGGTGGAAACGGAATAATATCAAAAAAATTTTTTATTTCTTACTTGTATGCAAATTGGTTTTAGTCAAAAAGTGTACGACATGAAACTAATCAAAAACTGTTTTTTCTAATTTAAATTATATAAACTTGGATAAGTTAGATTTGAGCAAGTTAGATATATCCTGATTGGATAAAGAAGAAAATTTTTTTATCAATAGGAGCAATATGATTTGATGGATTGCACTTACTTCTGAGTGACTGGATTTCCTTTCGCAAATCGCAGAAATGCTGCGCTGTCTTATTTATGTTATCGCCTACAAAAAGGTTCATTTATATTTCGTATGCTAAGCATAATTAGGATGGCCTGAAATATCCATCCTTTTCTTTGTCTCTTCCCGTTTCCTTCATAGGCTTAACATCAAGAGTAATCACCCTTATGGGAGTCTTTACGCACACAAAAGCAAGGAGCGGACGAAAAAAAATACAATTAACCTTCAACACCCACCCTCTTTGTCCGATAGGAACATGAATAAAAAGCGCACCTCCCCCCACCCCCAAAAGTAACAACTCTAAAAAAATGCAATACCAAAAGCAACAACTATATAAGGAAATAAGAGGAGGATATAAAGGGAGACGTTCGTGAGTATAAAATAGGTCAAGATTAAAAATCTTCTGCCTGCCGCTACTACACAGTGCCTAAAAGGAAAGGGCCGAGTTTTGGTCTTTAAGCATCGCTTGCTGATCCCCAAAGTGCAGTTGTCTGGGGAAATGTGCATCTTAAAATATTCAAGGAAGCCTCTAATGCTTAATTTAAATTTGCCTTCAGGACTCGGGACTTAATGACTCGGGCAGAGCGTGGCAGCCATGTTTGATTAACGGACTTCTTTACTTTGCGAGTCTTAATAGATTAGTAATTTTGGTAGTTTACAATCGTGTTATTTTCGGGCCCAACTCGAGTTGGAAGTGGTGTTTGATTTAAGAATTTCTTCTTCCAAGTCTTCATTCCATTCCAATAGATTCCACAGGTATTTACAGAGTCAATTGTCTCGACACTCAAATCGCCCTGTAGCCAGGAAGAGACTTTCTTTGAAGAACAAATTGGGAATGCTTCAATTGCAGCAGATTTCGAATTACTTTGAGAAATGTCAATTTTGTATTCAGAACTCTTGTTGCCTTCATTACTTCTTGTTTTGGAGACAAAAGTAACTTTTAGTCCTAATTATTCATTAAATTTTATATGTGATATTTGTTTTTTAATGGGAAGAATGGGTATTATTTATGAAATAATAAATGAAGAACGTGTATTATTTACGATATATTAAATTAAGAATGTGTATTATTTTTGGAATATTAAATGAAGAATGAGTATTTATGATATAAGAGTAATAAACGAAGAATGTGTATTATTTTTAAATAATAAATGAATAATGTGTATTATTTATGAAATAATAAATGAAGAATGTGTGTTATTTATGATATAATAAATGAAGAATGTGTATTATTTATGATAAAATAACTGAAGAATGTGCATATTTTTAAAAAACATAAATGAAGAATAAGTATTATTTATGTTATAATAAATAAAAAATGTGTATTATTTTTGGAATAATAAATGAAGAATGAATAGTATTGTATGGATTGCACTTATTGATAGATGGATTTCTTTTACTTTTGATTGACTGGATTTCCTTTCGCATATCGAAGAAATGCTGCGATGTCTTATTTACGATATCACCCACAAAAAGTTTCATTTATATTTCGGATGCTAAGCATCATTAGGATAGCCAGAAATATCCATCCTTTTCTTTGTCCCTCCTAGACTTAACATCAAGAGTAATAATCCTCATGGGAGTCTTTATGCACAGAAAAGCAAGAAGCGAATGGAAAAAAAATGCAATTAACGTTCCACACCCACCCTCTTTGTTCGATAGGAACATGAATAAAAAAAGGCAACCCTTCTCCAAAACACAATACCAAAAGCAACAACTCTATAAAGAAATGCAGTAGAAAAAAAAAGCTGCATCCCTGCTCCGTCAATATGGCACCAAATACCAAGAGTACAATTACATAAAGAGAGACGTACGTGAATATAAAATAAGACAAGATTAAAAAATCTTCTGCCTCCGCTACTACACAGTGCTTAAATGGAAAGGGCCGAGTTTTGGTCTTTAAGCATCGCGCGCTGATCCCCAAAGTGCAGTTGTCTGGCGAAATGTGCATCTTAAAATATTCAAGGAAGCCTCTAAAGCTTAATTTAAATTTGCCTTGAGGACTCAGGACTTAATGACTCTGGCAGTCGCGTGGCAGCCATATTTGATAAACGGACTTCTTTAATTTGCGAGTCTTAAGAGATTAGTAATTTTGGTAGTTTACAATCGTTTATTTTCGAGCCCAACTCGAGTTGGAAGTGGTGTTTATTTAAGAAGTTCTGCTCATGAATGTCCGAAATGTTCCTTCCATTCCGATAGATGTCACAGGTAATTACAGAATCAAGTGTCCGACGCTCGAGTTGGCTTGTTTTTCGGAGCCAGGAAGATAGTTTCTTTGAAGAATAAATTGTGAATGCATCAATTGCAGCAGATTTTGAATCATTTTGAGAAATGTCAATTTTCTATTCAGAACTCTTGTTGCCTTCATTACTTCTTGTTTTGGAGACGAACGTAACTTTTAATCCTAATTATTCCTTAAACTTTACATGTGTTTTTTTTAATAGGAAAAATGAGTATTATTCACGAAATAATAAATGAAGAACGTGTATTATTTATGAAAATATAAATGAAGAATTTGTATTATTTACGATATAATTAATGAAATATGTGTATTACTTGAAATAATTATAAAAAATACTTATTAAACACGAATAATACAAAAGGAATAATATTAAATGAACTTTTTATTTCCTACTTGTCTGCAAATTGGATTCAGTCGAAAATCGTATGACATGAAACTAATAAAAAAACTGTTTTTTTTTACTAATTTAAATTATATACACTTGTATAAGTTAGAACTGTGTAAAATAGATATATCCTTATTGGTTAAAGAAGAAGATGTTTTTATAAATAGGTGCAATAAGGTTAGATGGATTGCACTTATTTCTGAATGACTAGATTTTCTTTCCCAAATCGAAGAAATGTTGCCCTGTCTTATTTGCGATATCACCTACAAAATTTTTCATTTATATTTTAGATGTTAAGCATCATTAGGATGGGCTGAAATATCCATCCTTTTCTTTGTGTCTTCCCATTTCCCTCCTAGAATTAACATCAAGAGTAATAATCGTCATGGGACTCTTTACGCACACAAAAGCAAGGAGCGAACGAAAAAAAAAAAAATACAATTAACGTTCCATTCCACACCCACCCTCTTTGTTCAATAGGAACATGAATAAAAAACACAACCCCCCCCCACGCCGAAAAAAAAAACAATACGAAAAGCAACAACTCTATAAAGAAATGCAGTAGAAAAAAAAAGTCTGCATCCCTGCTCCATCAATATGACACCAAATACCAAGAGTACAATTACATAAAGGGAGACGCACGTGAATACAAAATAAGACAAGATTAAAAATCTTCCGCCTGCCGCTACTACACAGTGCTTAAAAGGAAAGGGCCGAGTTTTGGCCTTTAAGCATCGCTCGCTGATCCCCAGAGTGCAGTTGTCTGGGGAACTGTGCATCTTAAAATATTCAAGGAAGCCTCTAATGCTTAATTTAAATTTGCCTTGAGGACTCGGGACTTAATGACTCTGGCAGCCATTTTGATTAACGGACTTCTTTAATTTGCGAGTCTTAAGAGATTAGTAATTTTGGTAGTTTACAATCGTGTAATTTTGGGGCCCAACTCGAGTTGGAAGTGATGTTTGATTTAAGAAGTTCTTCTTCGAAATCTCCATTCCATTCCGATAGATGTCACAGGTAATTACAGAGTCAAGTGTTTCGACGCTGATGTCGGTTTGTTTTGCTGGGAGAAAGGAAGATACTTTCTTTGAAGAATAAATTGGGAATGCTTCAATTGCAGCAGATTTCGAATCACTTTGAGAAATGTCAGTTTTCTATTCAGAACTCTTGTTGTGTTTTCTTCTTATTCTTTTGAAAGCGAAAGTAACATTTCATCTTAATTATTCATTGAATTTTACTTGTGACATGTTTTTTATTAAGAAGAATGAGTATTATTTATGAAATAATGAATGAAGAATTATTATTATTTAAGAAAGCATAAATAAAGGATGTGTATTATTCTTGAAATAATAAATGAAGAATGAATATTTTTGATATATGAGTAATAAATGAAGAATAAGTATTATTTTTGATACACGAATAATGAAGAATGAGTATTATTTTTAAAATTATAAATGAAGAATGTGAATTATTTATGAACTAATTAATGAAGTATGTGCCTTATATATGACATAATAAATGAAGAATGCGCTTTATTTATGATATAATAACTGAAGAATGTGTATTATTTTTGTTAAAAAAAATGTAGAATGAGTATTATTTATAATGTAATAAATGAAAAATGTATACAATTTTTGAAATAAAAAATGAATATTATTTTATGGATTGCACTTATGGATTGATGGATAGCACTTACTACTGAACGACAGGATTTCCTTTCGCAAATCGAAGAAATGCTGCGCTGTCTTATTTACGATATCACCTACAAAAAGGTTCATTTATATTTCGGATGCTAAGCATCATTAGGATGGCCTGAAGTGTTCATCCTTTTCTTTGTCCCTCCTAGAATTAACATCAAGAGTAACAATCCTCATGGGAGTCTTTACGAACACAAAAGCAAGGAGCGAAAGGAAAAAAATACAATTAACGTTCCACCCCCACCCTCTTTGTTCGATTGGAACATAAATAAAAAACGCAACCCCATCAAAAAACAATACCAAAGGCAACAACTCTATCAAGAAATGCAGTACAAAAAAAAGTCTGCAACCCTGCTTTCAGCAATATGACACCAAATACCAAGAGTACAATTACATAAAGGGAGATTTACATGAATATAAAATAAAACGAGATTAAAAATCTTCTGCCTGTCGCTACAACACAGTACTTAAAAGGAAAGGGCCGAGTTTTGATCTTTAAGCATCGCGCGCTGATCCCCAAAGTGCAGATGTCTGGGGAACTGTGCATCTTAAAATATTCAACGAAGCCTCTAATGCTTAATTTAAATTTGCCTTGAGGACTCGCGACTTAATGACTCTGGCAGCCATGTTTGATTAACGGACTTCTTTAATTTGCGAGTCTTAAGAGATTAGTAATTTTGGTAGTTTACAATCGTTTTATTTTGGCGCCCAACTCAAGTTGGAAGTGATGTTTGATTTAAGAAGTTCTTCTTCGAAATCTCCATTCCATTCCGATAGATGTCACAGGTAATTACTTTGTCAAGTGTCTCGGCGCTCATATGGGCTTGTTTTGCTCGGAGCCAGGAAGAGTTTTTCTTTGAAGAATAAATTGAGAATGCTTCATGTGCAGCAGATTTTAAGAAATGTCAATTATCTGTTCAGAACTCTTGTTGCCTTCCTTATCTTCTTCTTTTGGAAACAAGAGTAACTTTTAATCCTAATTATTCCATAAATTTTACATGTGACCTGTTTTTTTAATAGGAATAATGAGTATTATTTATGAAAAAATAAATGAAGAACGTGTATTATTTAGGAAGTTATAAATGAAGAATGTGTATTATTTATGATATAATAAATGAAGTATTTGTATTATTTTAAATATTTATAAGAAAATAAAATTATTAAATCCAAGTGTTGGGAAAGGAATAATATTAAATGAACTTTTATTTCCTACTTGTATGCAAATTAAAATGCAAATTTGCGTATGACATGAAACTTGCGTATGAACAACGTATGACAGGAAACTAATAAAAGACTGTTTTTTCTAATTTAAATTGTATACACTTGGATGAATTAGAACTGTCTCAGTTTGCCTTATTGGATAAAGAAGAATGTTTTTTTATAAATAGATGCAATAAGATTTGATGGATTGCACTTACTTCTGAATGACTGGATTTCCTTTCGCAAATCGAAGAAATGCTTCGCTGTCTTATTCACGATATAACATACAAAAAGGTTCATTTATATTTTGGATGTTAAGCATCATTAGGATGGCCTAAAATGACCATCCTTTTCTTTTTCTCTCGGCATTTCCCTCCTAGACTTAACATCAGGAGTAATAATCCTCATGGGAGTCTTTACGAACACAAAAGCAAGGAGCGAAAGGAAAAAAATACAATTGACGTTCCACCCCCACCCTCTTTGTTCGATTGGAACATGAATAAAAAACGCAACCCCACCAAAAAACAATACCAAAGGCAACAACTCTATCAAGAAATGCAGTACAAAAAAAAAGTCTGCAACCCTGCTTTCAGCAATATGACACCAAATACCAAGAGTACAATTACATAAAGGGAGATTTACATGAATATAAAATAAAACGAGATTAAAAATCTTCTGCCTGTCGCTACAACACAGTACTTAAAAGGAAAGGGCCGAGTTTTGATCTTTAAGCATCGCGCGCTGATCCCCAAAGTGCAGATGTCTGGGGAACTGTGCATCTTAAAATATTCAACGAAGCCTCTAATGCTTAATTTAAATTTGCCTTGAGGACTCGCGACTTAATGACTCTGGCAGCCATGTTTGATTAACGGACTTCTTTAATTTGCGAGTCTTAAGAGATTAGTAATTTTGGTAGTTTACAATCGTGTTATTTTCGGGCCCAACTCGAGTTGGAAGTGGTGTTTGATTTAAGAAGTTCTTCTTCGAAATCTTCATTCCATTCCGATAGATGTCACAGGTAATTACAGAGTCAAGTGTCTCGACGCTCAAGTCGGCTTGTTTTGCTCGGAGCCAGGAAGAGTTTTTCTTTGAAGAATAAATTGGGAATGCTTCAATTGCAGCAGATTTTGAATCACTTTGAGAAATGTCAATTTTCTATTCAGAACTCTTATTGCCTTATATTCTTCTTCTTTTGGAGACGAACGTAACTTTTAATCCTAATTATTCATTAAATTTTACATGTGATATGTTTTCTTTAATAAGCAGAATCAGTATTATTTATGAAATAATAAATGAAGAACGTGTATTATTTATGAAATTATAAATGAAGAATGTGTATTATTTACGATATAATAAATGAAGTATGTGTATTATTTTAAATAATTATAAAAAATACTTATTAAACACGAATGTTGGAAAAGGAATAATATTAAATGAAGTTTTTGTTTCCTACTTTAATACAAATTAAAATGCAAATTGGTTTTAGTCGAAAAGCGTATGACAAGAAACTAATAAAAAACTGTTTTTTCTAATTTAAATTATATACACTTGGGTAAATTAGAACTGTCTCAGATACATCCTGATTGGTTAAAGAAGAATTTTTTTTTTTATAAATGGAAGCAATAATGTTTGATGGATTGCACTTACTTTATGAGGGAGTGTATTTCCTTTCGCAAATCGAAGAAATGCTGCGCTGTCTTATTTTCGATATTACCTACAAAAAGGTTCATTTATATTTCGGATACTAAGCATCATTAGGATGGCCTGAAATATCCATCCTTTTTCTTTGTCCTTTCCCATTCCCTCCCAGACTTAACATCAAGAGTAATAATCCTCATGGGAGTCTTTACCCACACAAAAGCCAGGAGTGAACGAAAAAAAATACAATTAACGTTCCACTCCACATCCACACTCTTTGTTCGATAGGAACATGAATAAAAAACGCAACCCCACCCCCAAAAAAACAATACCAAAAGCAACAACTCTATAAAGAAATGCAGTAGAAAAAAAAAGGCTGCATCCCTGCTCCATCAATATGACACCAAACACCAAGAGTATAATTACATAGAGTGAGACGTACCTGAATATAAAATAAGACAAGATTAAAAATCTTTTGCCTGCAGCTACTACACAGTGCTTAAAAGGAAAGGGCCGAGTTTTGGTCTTTAAGCATCGCTCGCTGATCCCCAAAGTGCAGTTGTCTGGGGAACTGTGCATCTTAAAATATTCAAGGAAGCCTCTAATGCTTAATTTAAATTTGCCTTGAGGACTCGGGACTTAATGACTCTTAGCAGCCATGTTTGATTAACGGACTTCTTTAATTTGCGAGTCTTAAGAGATTAGTAATTTTGGTAGTTTACAATCGTGTTATTTTCGGGCCCAACTCGAGTTGGAAGTGGTGTTTGATTTAAGAAGTTCTTCTTACGAAATCTTCATTCCATTCCGATAGATGTCACAGGTAATTACAGAGTCAAGTGTCTCGACGCTCAAGTCGACTTGTTTTGCTCGGAGCCAGGAAGAGACTTTCTTTGAAGAATAAATTGGGAAATGCTTCAATTGCAGCAGATTTTGAATCACTTTGAGAAATGTCAATTTTCTATTCAGAACTCTTGTTGAATTGTCTTCTTCTTCTTTTGGAGACGAACGTAACTTTGATTATAATTATTTCATTAAATTTTACATGCGACATGTTTTTAATAATAAGAAGAATGAGTATTATTTATGAAATAATAAATGAAGAACGTGCATTATTTACTAAATTATAAATAAAGAATGTGTATTATTGACGTTATAATAAATGAAGTATGTGTATTATTTTAAATATTTATAAAAAATACTTACTAAACACGAACGTTGGAAAAGTAAAATAAAAAAATTTTATATTTCCTTTTGAATGCAAATAAAATGCAAATGGTTTTATCGAAAAGCGTATGAATAAAAAAAAAACTGTTTTTTCTAATTTAAATTATATACACTTTGATAAGTTAAAACTGTGTAAATTAGATATATCCTTATTGGTTAAAGAAAAATATTTTTTTTTATAAATAGGAGCAATAAGATTTGATGGATTGCACTTACTTCTGAGTGACTGGATTTCCTTTCGCAAATCGAAGAAATGCTGCGCTATCTTATTTACGATATCACCTACAAAAAGGTTCATTTATATTTCGGATGCTAAGCATCATTAGGATGGCCTGAAATATCCATCCTTTTCTTTGTCCCTCCTAGACTTAACATCTAGAGTAATAATCCTCATGGGAGTCTTTACGCACACAAAAGCAAGGAGCGAACGAAAAAAAAATACAATTAACGTTCCATTCCACACCCACCCTCTTTGTTCGATAGGAACATGAATAAAAAACGCAACCCCCCCCACCCCCAAAAAAAAAAACAATACCAAAAGCAACAACTCTATAAAGAAATGCAGTAGAAAAAAAGTCTGCATCCCTGCTTCCATCAATATGACACCAAATACCAAGAGTACAATTACATAAAGGGAGACGTACGTGAATATAAAATAAGACAAGATTAAAAATCTTCTGCCTGCCGCTACTACACAGTGCTTAAAAGGAAAGGGCCGAGTTTTGGTCTTTAAGCATCGCCCGCTGATCCCCAAAGTGCAGTTGTCTGGGGAACTGTGCATCTTAAAATATTCAAGGAAGCCTCTAATGCTTAATTTAAATTTGCCTTGAGGACTCGGGACTTAATGACTCTGGCAGCCATGTTTGATTAACGGACTTCTTTAATTTGCGAGTCTTAAGAGATTAGTAATTTTGGTAGTTTACAATCGTGTTATTTTCGGGCCAAACTCGAGTTGGAAGTGGTGTTTGATTTAAGAAGTTCTTCTTCGAAATCTTCATTCCATTCCGATAGATGTCACAGGTAATTACAGAGTCAAGTGTCTCGACGCTCAAGACGCCCTTGATTTGCTCGGAGCCAGGAAGAGACTGACTTTCTTTGAAAAATAAATTGGGAATGCTTCAATTGCAGCAGATTTCAAATCACTTTGAGAAATGTCAATTTTCTATTCAGAAGTCTTGTTGCCTTATCTTCTCTTTCTTTTGGAGATGAACATAACTTTTAAATCCTAATTATTCAGTAAATTTTACATGTGTCATGTTTTTTTAATAGGAAGAATGTGTATTATTTATGATATAATAATTGCAGAATGAGTATTATTTATGATACATTAAATTAAGAATATTTAATATATATGAAATTATAAATGAGGAATGTGTATTATTTATGAAATTATAAATGGAGAATGTGTATTATTTTTGAAATTATAAATAAAGAATAAGTAGGTTTTTTTTATAAAATGAGAATTATGAATAAAATAATAAATAAAACCGGAAAATATTGTTCATTAAACTTAGATATTAAGATCAATTAACTATTTTGTAAAATAATATATTTTAGCAATGTTTGAGATATTGATTAAAAATTTGAAAAAAAAAAAGGATAATTTTGCTAAGGTGGATTAATCTTACATTATTTCTATTGGTACATTATGTTAGATAGTAAATATGATGTAATTAATGTATACGTAAAAGCGATAAAAGTTGGTGTAAAATCAGTTTCGCAATAAATATTCAAATAATAGTGATACAAGTTGGCGTTG
>BPLQ01003526.1:0-52207 GCA_021605075.1 Caerostris darwini | reverse complement strand
TATATAAATAGTTATTCAGATTAAAATTGCCAAACAATAATTTATACTTTTTACCGATATACTTTTTTTTATTAATGAAATTTGCAAAAACTAAAAATGTTTTATTTTAAGCATCTTTTCAACGCTAGTTCATATTTGTTAGTTAACAGATTAATTATATGCTGTGTCAATTATTCTGTAAATATAGGTCTGTAATAAAAAAAATTTCTATTTTCACATATCCAATCGATATAGAAATTTAAAGCACTACTCTATTCAACTGTCAAGTTAGAATACATTTATTTCTATGATTGGAAATATTCAATATTCCTATATGCATGTATTTCATAAAATATTATTGTACATATGCGATTATATTCAGGATTTCCTGGATTTAAAAGGAAAAGAGAATTATGATATCTTTAGTTGGTGATGTCATATAAACGAAAAACAATGACTTTTCGTTTATCCTCAAAAACAGTTTTTGAAAATTTATATGGCTTGACTCGAAACATTTCAACCCCATGGCAACATCTTGATCTGAAGATTTCACTTTGAATATCCTGAGTGCTGTGTTCTTTTTTGAAATGTATTTTACATATAACGAATCCAAAGAATAGAAAGATTTCAAATTTATTCATTTATTCAGTTATTTTTGATGTATAAACGGAGAAATCGTCAACGTACTGATGTCTGCATTTGATATTCCTGTTGAGATTTTTTTGCTATAAATTCAATGTAAAAAATATAAAAATAATAAAATATTTTCCTTCACTTTTCATATGCAGCCTGAAAGATGGTTTTAAATAGTTTGTTTTTTCTGAAGTCACTTTCACAAGAATAGATTATAATTCAAAAATATGACTTTATTTATTTTTTAAAATTCCGAGAAAAAATATTTTATATCCATTTTTCACAATGGCAGACATTTGATGAATAGTATTTTTTTTTTTTTTTTTTAACATAAAACACAATTCTTAAAAAATTTTTTTTAACTAAAAATGTGTCTTTATTATTCAAATTTTTATGAAAGTTGAAGAGATAAAAAAAATGTTAACAGGTAATAATATTAAGAAAGTTTTTTTTTTTTTTTTTTTCAATGCAGTGACACTGAGGTCTGCTCACATTCAAAGCTCATGAATCTGAGACTCAGTTTGAACTCGAAAAATAAGCTCCGTTATTTCCCTTTACTACATACAATCATCCTCCGTTCAAAGCGTGAACAAAAAAGTCGACAGCAAGCAGAGCGGTCATTCGACTCCCTCATGATCATATCTGCAATTACCTAGATTTTTCCCCTTTCTATCTTCATTATTCTTCTAGTGTTTATTAACTTTTTGACTTTCAAAATATTTTTTTATATATAAATAGTTATTCAGAACAAAACTGCCGAATGATAACTTACACTTTTACCTATATTTTTCATAATTAAATTTACTAAGACTAAAAATGTTTTATTTAAGTATCCATGCAACACCAGTTCATATTTGATTCATTTACCATTTAATACATAACTTACGTATCCATAATTATGTGTCGTTATGCTATTTTATAAGTATTTGCATATGTATGTATACATATGTATGTCTATGAATATATATCATTTTATATTATTATTATGTGCTATGTTATTAATTATATGTCAATTATTCTGTAAATATAGGTCTTTAATAAAACATTTGTTTCTATTCTCACGTATCGAATGAGTAGAGAAATTGGATGAATCACTGTATTCAACTGTCAAGTCAGATCCCATTTATTTTTATGATAAGAAATATTCCATATTCCTATATGCATGCATTTCATAAAATATTATTGTACATATGCGATTATATTGAAGATTTCCGGGATTTAAAAGGAAAAGAGAATTATGATATCTTTAGTTGGTGATGTCATATAAACGAAAAACAATGACTTTTCGTTTATCCTCAAAAACAGTTTTTGAAAATTTATATGGCTTGACTCGAAACATTTCAACCCCATGGCAACATCTTGATCTGAAGATTTCACTTTGAATATCCCAAGTGCTACGTTCTTTTTTGAAATGCGTTTTACATATAACGAATCCAAAGAATAGAAAGATTTCAGATTTATTCATTTATTCAGTTATTTTTTTACGTATAAACGGAGAAATCGTCAACATACTGATGTCTGCATTTGATATTCCTGTTGAGATTTTTTTGCTAAAAATTCAATGTAAAAAAATATAAAAATAAAAATAATAATAATAATAAATAAAATATTTTCTTTCCCTTTTCGCCTGAAGTATGAAAGATGATTTTAAATAGTTTTTTTTTTATTCTAAAGACACCTTCACAAGAATAGATGATAATTCAAAAATATGAATTTCTTGATTTTTTTTTTTAAATTTCGAGAAAAAATGTTTTATATCCATTTTTCACAATGGGGGACATTTGATGAATAGTATTATTATTATTATTATTTTTTTTTTTTTTTTTTTTTACATAAAACGTATTTCTTGAAAAAAATTTTTAACTAAAAATATTTCATTATTATTCAAATTTCTAAGAAAGGTGAAGAAATATTTTTTTTTCCTAATGCAGCTGGCAGACATTTAGACAGTTCTCTTGGATGTCTTAAGGTAAGCACTGCTACGATGTTACTCACTTAGCACTACCCAGGAGGTGCGTGTAGCTTGTAGAAAAGCTACGGACGAGGAGTAACAGTACGCCAGCAACCCAAACCACTACAAACATCCATGGCGCGCTAGTCACTTGGCCATTCAGGCCCAGGTGCAGAAATAATAATACTAATAAAACTTAAAAGAGAAAGTATTAAGAAAGTATTAAGAAAGATTAGTAAAAGAGAAAGTATTAAGAAAGATTTTTCTTCATTGCAGAGATCTGCTCACATTTTCAAGCTTTGCTCATGAATGTGAGTTCTGGTTGTCCAATGTCTCTACACCTGAAGCTGCGTTCAGATTTGAAACATTCGGCTGGTCATCACAGTTTGAATTTGGAAAAATAAGCTCTGTTTTATCCCTTTACGAGAGAACATATAATCGTCTTTCCTTCAAAGCATGAACAAAAACCGACGCCAAGCCGAGCGGTCATTCGACTCCATGAAAAACTAAAAAAAGAAACCGCATGCATTTCTATTTACATTCAAACTGCAAAAAACCTGTTTGATGTGCAATGCTTAAAACTTTCGCGCATTAATGTAGAAACGAATTTTTTAATTTGCGTCCTGAGAGAGCCAATGGACTGAGCGACGCATAAAAAACCGGTGGTTACTGCTTGGTTTCGATTTGAATTTCGCTTCAAAGGATTGTTTTTCGATGTTAAACTGCAACACAATGAACGTTCAATGCTAAACAGATCATTACTAGATTTTTCTTGCTGTCTTTTTAATTTTTGGAAAACACTCATTACAAAGACTTTCGCAGAACTCAGTACAGATTTTTCTTTTGTTATTATTGAAATTGAAATTCATATTTATTTCGCATATTCGAAGCCATAAATTCAATTAAAAAATGTCTAAAGGTTGAAAGAAATTCGAAGGTTCTACGAGCTGTAAGAAGCGCAAATAATAAATATTCAGGTTTGGTTTGAGGCTTTATAGTCGTATTTTTGCACACTTTAGGCTAATTAGACCGGGACCTACTGTCTAACGTGGATTCTGAACAGCTGATAAAACATTCATGCCACCTCCAGGATTCGAACCTGAAGCCTGTGGTACCAAAGGCTGGAGAACTAGTCAGTTGTCCATCAGGCCGCTGTAAATATCCAGAGTAAAGCGGATGTGGTTATATGGAAAGCGCAGCAATATAAAAAACCATGGCTATATTTTTCTTTTGGTCTTTTTCTGTATTGCAATTCTAAATGAAAAGACAACCATATAAGTATGCTATTCGTTCTACACGTTATGACGCAAAATGGAAAGATGTTACTAATCTGAAAAATTAATTATATTCACAATAAATAATTAATAAGCATCTTTGAATACGTTATTCGACACAATTCGCCCTCCCCTTCCTCTTCTATTAACATGCGTTATTTGAAATTTTTTTTTTTTTGTGCATAAGAATTCTTGTAGTAAAAAAAAATTAATAGTTTAAAAAAACACTCTTTTAGAGTTAATCAAACTAAAAAAGTAAAAAATAATTGTTAACGTAAGAATGAAATTACTGACGAGAAAATGAATACCACTGTTCTAAAAACGTGGGGGGCTTTGTATGCCATTTTTAAACTAACTCTGCATTTCGGAATGAAACGAGTGAAAAATTATAGCGATTGATATCGAGCACCCCACGCTTTTAGAACACTGACATTCATTTTCTCGTCAGTAATTTCATTCTTACGTTAACAATTATTTTTTACTTTTTAGTTTGATTAACTCTAAAAGCGTGTTTTTTAGTTTTTTTAAACTATAATATTTAAATGAGGCCCCGGTACGGAAGACTGGAACTATACACTGAAGTGACAAAAGTCATGGGATACCTCTTAATATCGTGTCGGCCCTCCTTTCGCCCGGCGAACTGCAACTCGACGTGGCATGGACTCAACAAGTCGTTGGAAGTCTTCTGCAGGAATATTGAGCCATGCTGTCTCGATACACGTCCATAACTGTGAAAGCGTTGATGGTGCAGGATTTTGGGCACGAACAGACCTCTCGATGATGTCCCATAAATGCTCGATGGGATTCATGTCGGGCGATCTAGGTGGCCAGATCATTCGTTGGAATTGTCCAGAATGTTCTTCAAACCAATCGAGAACAGTTGTGGCCCGGTGACATGGCGCATTGTCATCCATAAAAATCCCATCGTTGTTTGGGTACATGAAGTCCATGAATGGCTGCAAGTGATCTCCAAGTAGCTGAACATAAGCATTTCCAGTCAATGTTCGGTCCAGTCGCACCAGAGGACCAAGTCCATGCCATGAAAAAAACAGCCCACACCATTACGGAGCCACCACCAGCTTGAACAGTGCCTTGCTGACAGTTTGGGTCCATGGCTTCGTGGGGTCTTCGCCACACTCGATCCCTACCATCAGCTCTTACCAACTGAAATCGTGACTCATCGGACCAGGCCACGGTTTTCCATTCATCTAGGGACCAACCGATATGCTCACGTGCCCACGAGAGTCGCTGCAAGCGATGTCGTTCTGTCAGTAAAGGCACTCGAGTCGGTCTTCTGCTGGCATAGCCCAAGAAAGCCAAATTTCTCCGCACAGTTCTAACAGGCAAGTCCCTTGTACGTCCCATATTGATTTCTGCGGTTATTTGACTCAGTGTTGCCTGTCTGTTAGAATTTACGACTCTTTGCAGACGTCGCCGGTCTCGGTCGTTAAGTGCAGGCGGTCGACCACTGCGCTGTCCATGGTGGGATGTTATGCCTGAAATTTCATACTCTCTGCACACTCTTGACACAGTGGATCTGGGAATGTTGAATTCCCTAACGATTTCCGAAATGGCATGACCCATGCGTCTAGCTCCAACTAACATTCCGCGTTCAAAGTCTGTTAATTCCCGTCGTGCGGTCATCATCACGTCAAAACCTCTTCACATGAATAACTTGAACAGAAATGAAAGCTCTGCGAAAGCACTGCGCATTTATACCTGTTCTACACGATGCTACTGCCATCTGAAAATTTGCATATTGCTATCCCATGACTTTTGTCACTTCAGTGTAGTTCTTACAATAATTTAATTGTGAGTAAAACAAAGGCTAAATGCGAATATATCGAGCCAGCCAGGATTCGAACAGGGATTCTCCTGATCCATTGTCAGGCGCGTTGTCCGTTGTGTCGTCTTTCTACATGGGTTAAATTGCTCTTTATAAGTTAAAATAAAATCACTAATCCTGGCGATTCTAATCATGATGAGATAATAAACTTATCAAAATATTTTAATGTCGTCGGTCTTTGATAAGTCTACAACGTTTAAATTAAATCTGATCGCTTAAAGTAGGGCAAAACCGAGCCCAAAGAGTCAGTTACATACAAACAAACAAACATACATACAGCTGAAACTAATAAAAGCGTATTAAAAGCACGATCCACTTTGGTTGTTTCCAAGAGTAAAAGTAACTTTGGAGATTCGTCCCTTTCAAGTTTTTGCGGGTGATTTCAGTGCTCATACTAATCATAAACACAAGGTCTTCAGAGACTACTACCAGAAGCATAACACGCTAAAATACGCCAAACCCTAATGCGCTAAATAATACGGCTAAAAAATAAATAATTTTATTTAAAATTTATTATAAGTCAATTTTTGCAATTACTGAAATTTTGCATAGAGAAATAATGATTTATACATGCATAGGAGTTGTCTGGAGTCAACATGCTAGTCATGTGACAGTTGTATACTTCGATAAGACGTTTTGTTATTATTCCATTGATTTATATGGGATTGGTCATTTGTGCTCCACTGAAAATATGGCTAAACAAGTAATAAAAAAAATAAATTAAAGTCAATTCCTACATTTTTTTTCACTATATTGCAGAAAGTCCTTTATAAATAATGTTCATTCATTTTTTTAAGCTTATCTGGCGCCGTCTATTGGTTGATATATGCAATTTAAATCTAAAAAAAAACTAAAATTAATTAATGAATTAATTAATATTTGAAAAAACTGCATTAGCATCCAGTGTCATCCAATACAAGTTCAAAAAAAAATGTATTTGAACTCGAGTAGATGAATAAAAAGTATTTTATGAACGATTGAAAATTTGAACAAGATATATATAGGGAGAGTGTGAGCTAATAGAAGGAATTGAAATAAAGCTCTATGCAAGATTGTGTCAAGAAATGTGTGCAAGGAGAAATGAAATAGAGCATGCAAAGGGGTTGTCTGTTTGAAGTAAAAAAACTGAATGGATATTAATGGGGGTCTGTTCAGTGATTGAAGAGGTCTGACTATCATTTGGAAGGTCGGCGTTTTATAAACACCGACATGTTTAAAACTTATGTCGTAGAATTCAGATTCAGTATTAAATAGATCAGCTTCAGTCAGTCCTGTGTTTTCTAAGGCATTTTTAGGTTACTTGAGGCGATGTTGATCCTAATCACATTTACCATTTTATTAGGCTTGAGGCTGAACGGTTGACATGACTTCAGTCTCCCTTGGTAGTTTTCCAACTCACTTCTCATATAGATTGGTTTCAGTTTTTTGGAAATGCTTTAGAATTAGAAGTCTTATCAGTCTGATTGTTCACGATTTTTTTTTTCTATCTTTTTATCAGGCATTTTAAATTAAATTTTTGAAAAAAATTGCTAATATTTCTAATATACTAATGTTATTCTAAGATGGTACGTTAACCTTCAGGAATCACATCACGTATACGACTCAAAAATTAATATATATATATATATATATATATTATGCATATCTAATTTGGAAGGCAGCCTACTTTGTTGAATAGAATTTTGTTATATAAGCAGATTTGTATTAATTTAGATGCTAAAGCATATAGCTTCGGTACTGATAGACGGAAGGATTACATTTCTTTGCTTAGCTTTTCGAAAGATACATAACTCCTATTCTAGGTTCCAAATTCTTTGAAATAAAATCATATATATTGTGATGAACACTTCATAACATGTTAGTAATATGCCTATTTTTCAATTCCTTCTATTAGCTCACACTTTCCCTATATATATCTTGTTCAAATTTTCAATCATTCATAAAATACTTTTTATTCCTACCCTCAAGTTCAAATACATTTTTTTTGAACTTGTAGTGGATGACACTGGATGCTAATACAGTTTTTTCAAATATTAATTCATTCATTAAATTTCATTAATTAATTTTAGTTTTTTTTTAGATTTAAGTTGCATATATCAACCAATAGATGGCGCCAGATAAGCTTAAAAAAATGAATGAACATTATTTATTCTGCAATATAATGAAAAATAAGTAGGAATTTACTTAAAAATTTTTTTTTTTATATTACTTCTTGTATTGAATTCATTGATAAATTTCATATTAAATTCAGTGATAAATGATTTTGAAAGATCTCGCAAAAAAATTTTCAAATTTGTTAATTGCATTAATTCTTCGAATCTGATCTAAATTCAATTTTACGGTAAAATACATACATCCCTTTTTCTTTCTTTTTTTTTACACATGCAGTGATTGTCTAATGTAATTCCATTATTCATTTTGCAGTCCCTATATACCCTTTAAAGCCTTTATCTATTCTTTGTAAAAACCATTACCAATATCTCATACAGCGAAAATTAAAAATCTGTTTTTCCATATTAATAGTTCATAAGGTCTTTAATAACAATTTATGAACTTAAGCATAGTCGATTAAACATTAAAAAACTGCAAAGTTTTTTTCTGATATTTTTTTAATATGTAATTTTCATAATAACCAAATAAAATATTACATTTTAAAAATCTGATTGTTATCAATAATGGCAAATTGAAAAATATTCTTATATAGAAGTTGAACCCTTTATTGAAGAATAAGTAAATCACTACTAGCATTTCATTTGAATCATTCTGGGTGTCTTCATTTAAATGCGTGATAGCAAAATGTCGGTGAAGTGTAACAGATTCCTCATAGTTTAATATTTTATTTCAATATATATTTATAGTATTAATTCTAATTTATGTATTAGAAAATTCTAGACTCACAAAAAAAATCTACACTATTAATAATTTGATATAATTATAAATTTAACTACATATTTTTATGTAAAAAAGAAATTGTAGTTAAGATATTAATAAATTAATAATTTTTACAAATACAAATAATTTTCATACATAAATCATAATCACACACTGTTTTTCTTATAATTTTATAAAAAAAAATTTTTTTTAAAGAAATTGCGAACTCTAAAGTTTCAAAATGAATCCATTTCAATGCTCCTATTTTTAAAATCTTTAACAACTATTTTATGATGGAAATATATATATATATTTTAAATAATATTGTTGAATATTCAACTTGATTTATTGAAACCACAAAAAAATTACAATTTTTTATACAATAATCTTTGGATACACATTTCTATAACAGAACACAAGCAAAAACATCAAATTGCATAAAAAAAATTCCTTTCTTATATGATAATAAAACATTGATTATTTTTAGTCTTCATTAAAATATTTCGATAGAAATTCAGTTTAGATTGCCAAGCTTAAATGTTCTGTTGAACAAACAATATGAATGAATTTGATTTTCTAAACAAACTGATATGCAATAGATCATATAGAATTAAACATTACAAATAACAACCATAAAAAAAACTGAGCATACATAACAATAACATAAATCAAGATTCTACATTTTGTACAATTCAATTAATTGATAACTATACAATTATATAAAACACTTAAATGGGTTACCATTAAATCCTGTATAAAGAATATCACATATTTCAAGATAAAAAAAAAAAAATCAACACAGTTGATATCAGCGGTTAAATAATTATTTCACTTTATATTTAAATAAAAAATGCGGCAATATTTGTAATTATCAATGAAATTTTTTAAATAAAACTTTCAAGTAAAAGCCTTATTATTATTCAATTTTATAATATTCCTAAGTTTTGAGAGATTTTTAAATAGAAGCAAAATATTAAATATTTAATGCTTAATTACATTACACATTTACTTTAAGACTCAATACATTAAAAAAAATTGTTCTAATTTTGAGATCTTTATTGTGAAAACTAAGTATAGCAATTTTTACAAGCAATACATCTACAAGGGAATGATTTTGCATGGCAGATTATAGAAGTTAAAAAATATGTTAAAAATAGGTCTGCATGCATCAAATATAAAATGCTGAATACTAATACGATAAAAACATAAAAAAGGATTAATATAAAATTATTGAAACAAAAATATGAGATTAACTTTTTTTTTTAACAACAATAACTTGAAAAATATTATTCAATCAAAGATATAGCACATTCCACAAGATATATAAAACACAAACATTGACCTTAGAAATAAAATAAGGCAAGTTATGGCTACAATCCACTCTATCTATTTAGAAATAATTTCTTTTCACAGGTACAGACTAATGCCAAACAATTTATTAATATATCACCTGCAGTACATTGGTACAATTCTACACTATTCTAAACAAGACAAGTACTACACAAATTCTTTGACAAAAACTTAAACCTTTTACTACATTTGTAGACTTTAAAGATGAGTGTAACTGTACAATACAAAATCACAGAAATCATTTTTTTACATTTAATTATCTTTTTTGTGATTAGAATTATTTGCATGGCTTTGTTCAGGTACATTCTGCTGATGGGGCTCACCTACGTTTTCGTTTCTGAGTTCAGCTTCTCTTCTTTGTCTTCTGAGACGACTTTCGGCACGTAGTCGTTCCTTTAGCTGGGCTTGTTTGATTTTGATGGTCATGGAACCAGATAACCATAACCAGTGTCCCTTTAATGAAAAGAAATTAAGACAAAAATAAATTCAGCATTTAGTACTATATTAAAATAATTTCTATTACATAAACAATCTTTTGCAAAGGAGAAGTGGAAAAAAAAAAATGAAGTTGATAGAATCTCTACTATGCATATTTGCTACATAATTTTTAAAATGCAATCAGTCTATTTCAAAGGAAATTTTCATCTCTCTTACAGTACTCTTCAATCCAGCACATCCAGAACCACAGCCCTAGTGGATTATTGATTTTGCCATATTATTGAGTGTCAATATAGTTTTAAAGGAGGATACCAAACATAAATCGCTCCAGATAAAGGTTTAAATAATTAAAACATATATATTTAATGTGTTTATACACATTCTAAATCAATGTAGCTGATATAAATATCCAACAAAGTATTTCACCATTCTAGCAACTATAAAATCAAAGTTCATATAATGAACACTTTTATCAATGCAGTACTATAATAGTGAAAACAAGTTGTGACCAATTATTCTATGGCCAGAAAAAATACATATGAACATCTGATATCATGTTGCTTCTGTGATTCGAAACTCTTCTTCAAAAAATTCTAATGAAGTATACACACATCAAGAGTTCTGCAGATTTGTGAGTTCTATATAGTATTTAAAATGAAAATTGATAGTTACAATACACATTGAGAGAAAATGTGAGCAGCATTGTATAACAGCATGACAGTTAATATCTACAAACGTCTAAATCCACACACATACACACATAAATAAATAAATGAAAAATAGAAAAAAAAAAACTTCGAACAGCTCAATAGGTGCCAGATTAAAGAGTGCTTACTGTATATATAAAATCTTTAATATACATAACAAGTAAATAAATGTAAAGTATATGAAAATGAAATACAATATACTCTCTCACTAAATAGTTTAAATTAATGAGAAATATATGCAGATCAAGATTCTGTTAAGCTTGCTAATTGACTACTTGTCATTTGGAAATTTCAAAATTTAATTTCTTCAATCGTTCACAATTAAATATTTAAAAAAAGAAATTCGGATGCCACTCTAACATTGTCCACAAATGAAAATAGTTTAAGGAATAATATACCTGTCATTATCAACATTCATCAGAGCTTTGGTATTAGGATCATTAACTGAAGCACTTAATTTAATAAAATCACCAGATTGGTGAACAAAACAAGTAGTTCGTGCTTCCTAGTTTTCTTATAAATAAATCACGTGGAAAGTAACACGATCGAAACATAATAGATAAAAGCTGTAAATGTTTTGTTTTTTTTACTTTTAAATCAATATGGACTTATGGAACTAGATATAAAACAATGTCTGAAAAACAAATACTTAACAAGAAATTTAATTTTTGGAAAACAATTTACAGTTTTTATGCATTGCATTAAGATGATTAATACACCTTAATCTTTTTTTGTTATTTCTTTCACTTGAATTTAATATTTTAAAACAAAACCAATGTTTGCTACTCCCAATGTACACATTAGTTAAGACAATTTTTTCATCAGTCTTTTTTCGCAAAGGAGAATATTTAATAATAAATTTTAATTATTGACCATAAGTGTTGCAAGTAAAAAATTCCTATACAAATGAAAACAATAATAATTGGAAAAATAATATAATTATACATACAAATTAAAAAATATTTTCTAACTGAAATAGAGTATACTTTTTAAATAATCAATGATCACCTAAGTGGTTACAGAATTGAATTGAATTATTAATACCATGAATTCAAGTATTAATTTTATGTTAGTGGATTGATAATTTATTCTTTACAAGTAAGTTCAATCTTTAGACAACAATACTTCTCTATTAATGCAATGATTGAATAAAAAAATATTACTAAAACTTTTAACAAAATTAATTTATTATTGTAATACTACTTAAAATACACCATTAAAATTTCAATTAAAAATAATGCAAAATATTGAACAATTAAAGATATACAAGCGAAATAAATAGCTAAATAAAATGAAACATAAATACTATATATTTCCAAATATAATCTATGTGTATAAGCCAAGAGTGTGTTTTTTTCAAAAAAATTACCTAAGTTCTAAAGTCCATAAAAATGCTAAATTGAAAAAAATATTAAAAATTCTTGCATTTAAACATGTTGTATGAGGGTGAAAAATATTGTCAATTAGGTAAAACAAATCGAATATTTTCCAATCAAACTGTTAGATGATATGTTATTAATCAAAATAAAATGTTAGATAACATTAGTTATAACACTGGTAGCTCTATCTGAAACAAGCACATTGTTTTTATCAGTTGTTGTCTTGTATGCAATTTGTAGTATCTAAGCTCATCTTACTTTCTGTGCTATTTTATTTTTTGAAAAATTAAACACAAGAGAAATGCTTACATAGTAAATTTCAAACTACAGCTGTAAATGATATATCTGTAAATAAAAAGGAAGTTCGAAAGTGGAAAAAAACCTATCTTGAATTAGCAGAGATTGCAAAATAAAATATAAGGCATCATGTGGTCAACGGCCTAATGAAGGAGCCCTGGAGGAAAATCTCACTGCATGGATTCAAGAATTCAATTCACCATACAAAATTCAACAGCAATATAAGCATTATAGACATCTGGCAATTTATAGCTTAAGCCTGATTAATGGAAAGGAGCCTATTTTTTTGCGAGATTAGCAGATTCATATATAAGCCAATCTCTATAATTTAACTTTAGAAAAAATTCCATAAATTCTCAGCCTATTCAAGGAAACATAAGATACTTAATTCATAATATTTAGTAGCATAATTATTTATGCAAATGCTTAAAAAAATAGAATTCAGACCATTTGATAAATTAAAATATATTGTTATATCTCAAAAGAACAGAGATTCAATTCAAAAAGATATAAAATTTTCCGTTAAAAAGATAAATTTGGGGAAAATATTATATTAAGAAAATTTATCTAAAATCATTATTTATTAGTAGGTTAAAACTTATAGGCATTTTTTTAATGTGATATATATAACTATTATTTTTTGCCAAATTTCAACACAAGTAATATGAGTGAAACATATTAAATAAAAATTATCAATAAATTTTCTCCATTTTTAGGAAAATACAGATTTTTGTTATAAACTTAAGCAATAAGTATTTTCAATAATTATGTTATAAGGAATTTAATTTTTAAAAATAACTTAAAATTTTTTATACATTACATTAAAATAAATATAATTTAAATAATATTCATAAATAATTAAAAACAAGGAATTCACATAAAATCCTAAACATTAAAGAATAACAGTCTTTCTAAAATAAGTAAATTTATAATTTTTTTAATTAAATATAATTCATTAATTTACATACAATTCTTAATCCATAACTCCATAAACAACATTTTATAAATGCATTATTTTATTTTTTACATTATGAAATTTTTGATTAAATTCCTTTATATATATAGAATATCATACCTGAAATAAAAGCTAATACTTAAATTTTTATCAAATATCTGAATAAATTTATTCATTTTTTTCTGGAAATTAAAGGAGTGTTTCTTTGTAAAAAAAGATTCCATGAATAACAAATTCTTGTACCGTTAATGACTACAAAATGTATATTTATTCCATCATAATATAACAATCTTATTTTTTTATTATTCTGCAATTAAATGTGAAATGAAAAATAAAAACATAACATTCTAGATTATAAATATATCTATATATTTTAACATAAAGATAATTTTTTACACTAAAAAAATACACCGAGCAAAATTATTCACAGCTAAAAGTACACTTACAACCATAATGAGACAGTTGAGAAGAATTGGAGATGAAAAAACAATGGATATAAACATTCCATGGCTATCAAAATATTGCTGTCGAGAAAAGTACCTGAAAAGTTCATTATGAATGAATAAAATTTAATAGCATCATAAAATAAAACAATATCATTTACAAGATATATAATAAATGTAACATAATTTATTTTTTAAGATATCTTTATTATTTCTTTTCTTTATTCACATTAAAATAAAAGCCACTGATATTTTTGATTAACTACAAACAGACAAATACTTTTACAATAGCTTAAAATGACAATAGATAATAACACAAGCTTAATAATTCGTCCCTTCATTTACAAGTCATTTTTGCAATATCAAATAAAATTAACTAATATAAATAAAATTACTTACTCCCAATGACTTGCACCAAGTTCATTAATGCTTTTAGCAAAAAGTACTAACAATACTGAAAAAAAGAAATCAACAGTAAGAAAAATTATGCATTTAAAAAGTATAAGGAAAAATTTGAATCAAGAAATGCTAGTAATACATTTTTAATATCTTAACTGAAAGTCACCATTTTAATATTCTCTCCTCAAAACATAATAGTATTATTTTTATTTTGGATTATGAATTTTAAATTAAAAAAAAAATAATAACTCACATATAAGTTTAACATGTCAAAACTACCTTATGAAAAGAAAATAAAAAGAAAAAAAAGAAATGAGTTACTATCATTGAGATATGATTTGCAACACACCACCAATACAGGCATGATTTTATGAAAATAAAGTAAAACGACATAAAGTATTGTATTTCATCTCTCTGTTTAATGTTCCTAAGATAAAAAAAAAAATAATAATAACCAACTATATAAATTGATATATTCAAATTGATTATTCAGCATCTACATTTAAATTCAAAATCTGCATTTAAAATACATTTTTTATACTCTAAATAAGCTATTTCAAAGACTTCATTTAATTCAATAAAGAATAAAGTTTTTCATATGTGATTACATAAAAAAATATTACCAAATTTTCAATTAAACATATTTATCAAATCAAAAACAAAATACTTACACAGCAGAAAAAAAAATACTCCTTGGAAATTACCATGGTGACGAGTTACAACAGTGACGGTCATAACCAAAACATGAAATAGAAGAAGCCCAATCAACCAGGGTTCAGTCCAATCAATCTAAAAAATATATTAATAAATTTATAATTAAAGCCATTATATCTAACATAAAGAAATAAAGTTAATGATTTTTAAGTATTTAGTGTTACAAATTTGTACAAAATTTATTTTCAGGCAAATAATTAAAAATTTAAATTCTAAAAAAGATCAGCTGACTAAATCAATCTTTACAAAACATCTTCAGTCCATAGATTAAAATATAAAAAAACCTTCAAGAATATCTATTGTTACAACAGAAAGGAATAATTGGAGTAAAGACACCTACAAATTCTAATTTGCATAAATATATTTCTGGCATTAATAATATATATTTCAGTAATTTAAAATAAATGCAAGGATGCAAAGATAGCATTACAAGAGATTTAATCTCCCTCCCTCCTTCCTTCTTGTAAGTTTTAATAGCATTAAAAGATTTTTGCAGGAATTCTATTTATCAGGAAAACAATAAGAAATAATGATTACTGCATAAGTCCAAATATAAATGATGCATTTGTTTAGTTTTGCTAAAAATTTTAAATCTAATACACTATTTGTACTCCAATACTGAATAAGACATGATGCCAAATAAATGCAGAAATATTTTATAATACAATCACATAATATAACAGTTACAAGTTATTATTGAAATTATTAAAGTTATTTATGAATTCTGTAAATTAAATTTTTAAATAATACTATAGCTTTCAATTTTGTATATGTTATTACTTTCTTTTCTATTTAGACAACTTAATTATTCATTCATAATTGCAAAATCTATTATACATAAAATCAATTGCTATGGATAGGATCGCCCTCAAAAAGGGATCAAACTGTTATTTTAATTTTATAATGACAAACACTCCATGAAAAGTATATGAAATAATAATTTTTAACTAATAAAATTTCAATAAATTAACCTGTATTTAAGACAGGAATGTCGATGAAATAAATATTTATTTTGCCTGCAATAAAACAGCAAGATTTTTTTCGATTAAAAATTTTGCCTCAAAATTAAATTTTTCTTAATAAAACTACTGAAGTTTCAATTCATTAATTAATATACAATAAAACACAAGAATTTGAAATGAGTTCTAACAATTGTTGATTCCCGAAAAAACTATGAAATTTTGTTGCACCTCAGTTTCAAAACATAAAAACTACTACATGAAGTGAAAAATTTTATTTCAAATTTAATACCAGAATTGTAATTATAATTAAATCAACCCATTAACCCTTTCTTCAAATAAAAATCAAAATGAATAAGGATATTTAATTTATTCTTTTAACGTTAATTAATTAATTTTACACCATAAATAGCACCAAAATTGTGCCATTTTTATAAAACACCATTAATTTTATATGAATAGTCTTTCCTCAATATACATAAAAGTATTTTTAATTAATTTAATTAATTCGGTTTTCTTTATTAAACAAAAATACTTAAGGTCTTAAAAATTAAAAATCAATCATTTATCAGGAAATTTAATACTTTTTATGCAGGAGCTAAAAATGTGTTAAGTAAGGATTATTATTTTAAAATTTAGCAAATATCAAAACTTTACGAACTTACACCTCTCAGAAAAGTGATGATATTAAGAACTTCATTTTGCATTGCAGGTACTAATTTATTACCATCTGTCAATAGTGCTGTGAATTCAGTCTCCATGTTTATAAATTATTTCACTTATAAGATTGCACAATATAGAATCCAAAAGGAAAAACTGTAAAATAATCATATAGTTATAAATCAAATCGAACACAGATTATCCAAAAAGCAAAACAAACAGAACAAAGTACTGATGTCTGTTGCCAGTTTGTAAAGATTCTCAGTAATTCCTTTAGTTTTCGTATTAGTATAATCAATAAAATTTACATTTCTAAAGAACACCATTTTCGAAGTTAATTTCAAGTAATAAATTGAAAATAATAAATTTTTGTTTTGAAAATAATAAATTATGTAAATAGTACATCATAAATCAAGAAAATGGAAACACAATGTTCCACTAATTAATAGAGTTGTTTTGGCAACGTTAAGGATGAACGATTTATTACGTAACAGATTGTTCTCTTTCGAATTATGAATTTAAAAAAGTAACAATTAATTTTCCTTTGATGGTTTTGTTTTCTTATTTAAAATAACAAACAATAAAAAAACATTTTAAATTTCATGAAAATTAATTATCAACAGAGTATCGAATAATAATGTTAAAAAACTGACTGAAATATTTCATTCATACTGAAGTTTACCTTCACTTCTACAGGTATTTTAAGAACTTTATATTTATTTAACATTAATTTGTTATTAATATTATGTTTTTGCTTTTCTAGTTAATAAAAATACGATAACAAGAACTTTTCTATGAATGTTCGTTTCTTGTTTACATTACTGAAATCTTATATTAATCTTTAATTTTAACTGTACAAAATTCAAATAACAAGTCAAACATTTCAAAATCGCGGGGTTTTTAAATCAGTTTTTCAAGTTTAATAAAAAAAGTAGTTTTTCAGATAATTTAAATAAAAATTATGTCATCGTCACTCGAAGATTTCAATAGAATGCTTTTTAATGTAATTTTTTTTTTTTTTGTTAATTATTATTCATTGCAAATTTATTTAGAAAAGTTAAGTTAGCAATTTATGTATGAATGAATTACAAATAAAACCTTATTTTCACTCATACACAATTGCAGGGAAAAAAAATATTTCATGACCCAAGAATCATTTATTGGTTTCCTTTTCTAATAAATAATGAATTTCTTAAGTATAATAATATGCAGTGAATAATTTTGTTCATATATATAGATAAGTTTTAAATGGTGGAAATTTGGTTATCAAATCATTAATAATAAAAAAATATGTATAAATTATAGTCTGTTGATTTATGTTTTTTTAAACATGCATTATGTTATAGTTTACTATTTTATAATACAATTATTTCTGATATTAAATATTTGAAAATTAAACTCCTATTTACTCAAATTTTTTAGTAATAATCAAAATATATATATAACGAGGGAAGAAACAAAAAAAAATTACTGTTAATTTGATAATAGATTTTTGTTCTTGATTTCTAAGTGATTAAAATGATGTAAGCACAAAATATTAAATTTTCAAGATTTTTCGTTAATATATTAGTTATAGAATATCCTAGAAGCTGAAAAATTTAGCTGTGTAGTTAAAAAATACTGAAATTATGTAGTTAAGTTTTACTGTATAATATGTACAATTTAATTTGGTAACCCTGTATAACAAAATTTTGATTCCATGAACACTAATTTGTAAATTACTGCAAAACTATATTTTTGTTACCTTGTGATATGTCTCATGTTTATCAGAACATCAATGCTTTCAATAGATTTTTTATTATAATTATTTATAGTTTACTTATTAATAAATAGCTCATCTATTAATTTTCAAAACACTAAAAAAATATTTTGTCATGTATGTTGAATTGTAGAATGAATTTCGTCAAAAAATAGTTACTTCTAAAGAGTTTATTTCCATGATAATGTGTATATTATTCACGCTTCTAAACTTTGTCAAAGCTGGCAATAAAGCTATTATGAAACTATGAATTCCTTCAGAAATACTAACAGTTTAAAAATTAATATATCATATTCAGTTTTTTTAATTTTACTATTTTCTACCTGATGATAGGATAAACGTAATTCTTATTGTTTTACATAAAATATTGTTAAATTTTAATATATATTTTGATTAATCACTTCTTGAAGCAAAAAATTTTTTTTCACATGTCACATGATAAATTAATCAAAGGCTTTAATTAATTTATATGTTTACATTACAGTATACTTATTTTTTATTACATTGTTTCATAAAAACTATTTCATAATAATTTTTTACTTTTTTGAAGCACATGTCACTTCTGAAGAAAATGGATCATCCGTTTCTGATCGAATCCATTTTTTTTAGTGATGGGGGAAAAAAATCTTCAAAAAATGTTCCATGAATCCAGGGATTAAACTTTGTTGTGAAATTTAAATAAAACTTTTATATAATAAAAATAGTAATATATATAATATATAACATATATATATATAAAATATATTAAAGTCTTTACAAATATAAAATAGTTTAAAAATATCTTGTTAAAATCTATAACAAAAACTTAATCACAAGAAAGATTTTATACCATTTTAAAATTATATATATATATATATAATTTTAAGAGTAATATAATTTGTTAGAGTATAGACCTATCACTTGTTTTATAGAGTTTTGCCCTCCACATTAAAGTATGCAGCAGTCGAAAATAACATATTATTATTTGTTTATTTTTTAATGAGCAGTTGGTTTAAAGTATTCATTTAATCTGCCAGATTCAGGATTATCCAGAATTCTTTCACCAGAATTACTCAAGTTACATTTTTTAGTTGTGCTGTTATAAACTTTTTCTTCTTTTTTTCAGATTTTCTTTATAGTTCTTTGTTATTATCTCTATTTTTATATTTTATCTTATTTAATTTTGGTACTTACGTATTAACGGTACCTTGGCGACAGTTGCGGCAATAAAGAGCACACGCGCCAACCGCAGCTACAGATTTGGCGGTTTTTAAGTGGCACCAAATAATTCTATTGGTTTGGTAACCGTAGTAGCTGTTAGATTGGCGACACTTAAAAACCGCCAAGGTACCATTAATACGTAAGTACCTTAATTTTTTTTTAACTTTTAAAATTTCTAGTATTTTTTATTTTATTTTATTATTTTTTTGTATACTAATGCTTTTTTATTTCGTATCTTTTTCTATCCTATAATTAATTTTTCTTCCTTTTTATTATTAATTTATCTCAAACTCTTTTTTTAGATTATGTTTCAAAGTAAACATGGTTTAGGTGCATCACCGTGTAATGAAGAGGAAAAGAAAAAAGCAAAACATAAAAGACATAGTTCTACCAAAAGAAAATCTCATTCTAGAAACACTCATTCTAAATGCGAAAAAAAAAGTAATTCTAATATAAATGCACATTTCAAGAATGCTAAATACACATCCAATTATATAGGACCAGAAAGACTAACAAAACAACTTTTGGGATTTTTAGGCAAAGGAAAAATATCCGATTCTATATCTCGTCTAGAAAAAATAGTTCCTGAACACTATAAAGCTCGCTCTCAACAGGATCTGCATAGGATATTAAAATCTAATTCGGAAACACATTCATACAATTCAAATTATATGTTACAAAGAACCTTGCCTTGTAGTTCTTCTAATGATGGTAGTGGTTCTGGTTCTATTAACAATAAGCATTTTGAAACTCCACCTATAGATGTCACATCTGCTTATATACAACAAAAATTGAACACATCTGATCATTTGAATGTTAAAAATCCAGTATTTTGTTCTGGAAATAATCAATCGCCATCAAAACCCACCTCTAATAATTCTGATGAAACTAGAATATGTAAAGAAATCATTACAAAAAAATTGCATCATGCAATTAAAAGTTTCAATAAATTAGCATTTCCTAATATATCTAATCAGAATAGGTTGATAGAAGAACTCCTTGATATAAAAGAACAATATTCTTCTAGAACAATGCTTTCTAATTCAGATAATTGTGAATCATCACAAAGTACTGTTGGAAAAGAATCCTTTAAAAATCTTAAAAAAATTGATTTTAAGTTAAATCCAATTTTAACTCAAGAATCACCTGTTCTAAAAGATATTGGAAATATGTTTCCTAATGCTGAATATTCAAGTTCAGTGAGTGACAGTGACACTAGTAGTGACTTAATATATAATGAACCTGTACCATTATTACAAAATCATATAATTACAAATTTTAATGATAGCAAACCATCCACTTCTAGTTCTGCAAGAGACGATTCCATAACTTTTATTCGTAGTTCACCTATTTCTTCTAGTGGCTCACCTGTATGGATGCCCAATTTATCTCCTGTTAAATTTATTCCCAGATTTCCTCCTACTCCAAAACTGTATTATCGTCAAAAAATGTTTTAATAATTTATATATAAAGAGTATACAATTGTATTCTTTTTTCCATATATTTCTTTAAATCTTAAGCTATAACAAAAACTTGCCTTTTAATATAAATAAAATTTACTTAAATTTTATACATCACATGTGTACTATTTCAATTAGCATGATTGAAATAGTACGCTTTAATTTTCTCAGCAAGCCATTTCAGGAAATTAAGAAAAAAAAATAGGTAATGTATAAATAAATCACAAAGCAGTGTATTCCTTTTTCTCCCCCAAAATGGATTCTGTTATTTAAAAGCTGTATGTATATTTTGATAAGCACATTTATATGAAGGTTTTCTCTATTCTTTGGTAACGAGTGTTGTATTACAATAGTTTAATATTGATTTATGAGTTTCATTTTTCTAAAATAATGATTTTAAATTGAATTAAGAAAAAGAATACAAATGGGAGGGAAAAAAAATCTAGTTTTTAAGAAGTATTGAAAACTTTTTACTTTATTAAAAAGTATTAAAAAAGAAATAAAATGTTTTTTTTTTTTATGTTGGTTGTAATAATTGCTGCATTTTGAAAATCCTTAATTTTATAGTTATTATAAAATTATTAGTTTTTATTATTGTTTTAAATTATAATTGTATGTTTTTTTAAGCATTATATTAAAAAAAAAAGAATCTTCAATAAAATTTACAAACTAAAAATTGTGTGATTTTTGTGATTTGCATTGCGATAAAGGTTAATTACATAAAATTAAATATATTGTCCAACCATGGAATGATAAACATCTGGTTTAATGGTAGAAAAGAATTGAGTATTTCTTTGATATATGCAGTGCGAATTTGCTTTGAAAGAAAAAGTATAATAGTTAATGCGTAATTTTTTCAACCCATTTTCCTTTCATTGTCATGTAATTTAAAATTTTATTGATTAAAAATTCAAGTTCTTTTTATGGCATTTAAAATCTCTTCTAAATGACATTGCCTTCCTTATGATGCCACTCTTTTTGAATTCTTCCAACTTTCCACATGATCGAAGATTGAACTGTAATAGTTACTGCGACGTTAAGATGAGTCTAATAATTAGAATATTCTTCTGTGGAAATTTAATTGGATTGGAATAAATATCTTTTAAAAAGCAGTGAAAAGAAATGAATTGACTAATGTTTTCACTCATTAATTTGGCAAAATTACTTTAATAAATTTTAATTTAACAAGATAAAAATAAAGTCAACAATGAATGTTAATATAAATTCAAATCTTATATATATATCCTATTTAACATATTGCATACATTTTTGTGGCTTGGCAAAATATTTATAAATTAAATGAAATATTTAAGATATTTAGTGGGATGAATTACAAAATTTTAAAATAAACTTGTTTTTTTTTTTTTTTAAATTGGTTTGAATCTATTTTAAATAAGTAAACAGCAACTTAAAACAATCAATTATATTTACATAAAGTTATTTATTAAGTAATAAATTTTTTTATGATTAAATATTTAGTTTACACCCAACTTAAAATAAGTTTTATTTATTTTAAGTTTGATGAACTTATTTATCTTAGAAAAATACTTGAAATGTTATATTTATGAAAAGAAATGTACTTTTTATACATAAAAAAAATTGCATTTAAAACAATTAGTTTTTTTTTTTTTTTTTAATTAGAGAATTATTGTAAATTCTGAAGATAAATGTTTGTTGTATTATTTTCTGACATAATGTAATACTGCTGCCTGAATTTAAAATTTCTATTGCATTTTAAAAATGATAAAGTAAAATATAAAAGTGAGTCATAGTGTGATTTTTCAATTTTTGAGACCTTCTTTTGTAAATTACACTAATTATACAGCGTCCTAGTCAAAAAAAAATTTGGGATAAATTAATTTTTTTAGTAACTTAATACTAGCATTTCAGCAAAACTGTACTTTTAATGGATGACTTCAAAATAATTTGCTTCTAAATAAATTATAAACAAGACTGGTAACAACAGGGATAGCTTCAATAAAAGATAAATACCTTCTTATTGTAGTTAATATGGAGATCCTTGGCCGTGTAGCCAATTCATTGTTACATGTTAAAACATAGCGGTGGTCTCATGCCCTTTGAGTTAATTAGAAAAAGAAATAATTAAAAGATAAATATATATTAATTTTTATAGCTATACAAGAAAAATTGTTTTGAAAGTAATGGCTAATAAATAGCCGATCTAAATAAAATTTCTTCAATCTAGATAAAATTTCTAGCGAATTTATTCATGAAAATCGTACTGACTATGATCATGATAAAGTTTTGTTCTGAAATAGTTTTTTATAAAATGAAATTAAATCGATTATGACTAAAATAAGTTAAAACAAAAAAATTTTATATATTTTTTTTAGCATGTAATTTATTATTTTCCAATTCATATTACATGCTAAAAAATCCTTGCAATTTGTTTTGTAGATTAAAAAAGATATATTTAAAAACGACATGAAGCTTTCTTCATCTTATATTCTAGTATTAAATTAAGTTTCTGGCTATATTTGGTGCAATTTTTCAGCAAATGTATCTGAATATGTTCGGTTGAATTTTATTTTAGGCCCCCAATTTGGCCAACTAAAAAGTATTGCATCAAACAAGCAACTTGTTTAACAAATTCTATTCAAAACGAATATCAATTACTGTTAAAAATATCAAGTTTTGAAAAACGAAAAATAAAATTAAATAGGATCGTGCAACTATAATGAAAAAGGTAAACCTTTTTAATAATAAAAAAGCTAACCAAGAAAATTTAACAATTATTATTTTTGCCTCTAAATGAAAGATATAATTTGTGTCACTTAAGGTTGGGCGACTCACGGTCTACCCTTGTTCTCATAATACTGGCCCTAATATCAGCGGCACTCGAGCTACCACTTCACTTATCGTAAAGCTGTGCGGTCCTCTCAAACTTTTTTTGCTAATATCAGCATCGGGTATAAAATATAGATGCACGTGTTTATTGTATTACATTGATAAGTAGTCGGAACTGTGTTTACATTTTTAACTTTGTCGCATTTTTAATAATAATTATCTTGCATTCATTGCCTTAAAATTAAAGACGACTCAAAATTTATTTTTAAATTTTCAAAAATAAAAAAAATAAAAATTTTAATTTTTAAAAATTAAGGGGGAAAAAAAAGAATTTCGTTTGCTTTTCATTTTTACTAGCTGTGCAGACTACAAGAATTAAAAAAAATATGTACGTAATAAGCGAAGTTGCCGTATTTTTCTGAAAAGTTTGTAAACATCATACTACATTTTGTACATCATCGCCAATTGGCTAGTGCTCTGGCCGTTGGTACCGAAGGCTTCAGGCTCGAATCCTGGCGGTGGCATGGATGTTTGTTGGTGGTTCGGAATGCACGTTAAACTGTAGGTCCCGGTCTGTTTAGCCTAAAGTGTGCACATGACCGTAGAGCGACTAACCAAACATTGAGATAGTGCCAATCTATGCCGAGATGTCTCATTACAATATCTTGAGGATTCTGTGTGCAATACTCACCTTTGTTCCTTATAATATTGTTATTTTTTTATGTTTATTAATAAATTTCATTTTCATTTACGTAGTATCGTTTAATTTGTTTTTTTCTCTATGTACACTACCGCACCGGGAAAGCATTTCTAACCCAGCGTCGCTATGCAATTTCGCAATTCACTCGACTCCTATGTGAAGTGTTTAAACCACAGACATCCCGTTAAATTAGGACTTTGTAAATACATATCCATACATGGATAGAAAGACATTAACATTTTTATTGTTAGGACTTTCTAACTGCGAAGGAACTTCGTTTTCAGTGCTAGTAAACTATTATTATATGAACAATATGAAATACAAATGATATGATATAGAAATAATAAAAAAAAATGAAAATCAGAAATATTTTAGAGCTGGGAATAAAAAGAAGTCTTGACAAAGTTGAATCGGTAGATACTACTGTGTCCATAAAGTAAGACAAATTTTAATTTAAAATTCCAGGGCCTTATGGAAATTCAATTTTTTTTTTCTTCCTTTTTTAGATTGCTGGTACTGTCTTTGACATCTGTGTGAAATGTGACGTCAAAATATTCATTAGTGGTTGAGTTACGCTTGGTTTTGTGAGACGCTAAAACTGATTCCGGCGATTTTTGAAATGTCTGAATTAATTCAGCAAACTTGCATTCAATTTTGTTTGCGGAAACGTATAGAATGTTGCAGAAAGCATTCGGTGAGCATTCCTGTATCGGAAAGAAATTTTTAGACGTGGTATAAACAGTTCAAAGAAGGTAGAGAACGCGTTGAAGACGAAGAACCCTCTGGTCAACCCTCAACCGACGAAGCTCACGTCCAAAAAATTAAAGAATTGGTGCTTGCAAAGCGTAGATTTACAATTTGAGACCTTGCTAATGTTGTTGGAATTTCAAAAGGATCGGTCAATTCCATTTTGGGCCTCAAACGCGTCAAATCTCGATTGGTACCGAAAATACTGAATGTTGCTCACAGTGTATTAATTCTTCGTGACTTTTTCGCCAAAAATGAAACCCATATCGTTCCACAACCACCATATTCACACTGTGCGACTTCTTGCTATTTCCTAAACTCAAAAAATCACTTCGGGGACACCGTTTTGAGTCGATTGAAGAGACATTTCAAAAATCGCCCATTAAATTTAAGCAACTTCATTTTTGTGCTAATGTGTTAACTAAATTAAGATGTGGTGGTATTGTGGTTCTTAAAACCACCTAGGAACTCCGTAACCGGTACGCCCGTTGCCCCACAAAAATCGCCGGGATCAGTTTTAGCATCTCACAAAGCCAAGCGTCACTCAAGCACTAATGAATATTTTGATGTGAAATTTCACACAGATGTCAAGAACAGTGCCTGCAACCTAAAAAATTGAAATACCATATGCCCGGGAAATTTAAATTGAAAACTGGTCTTACTATTTGGACACAGTAGTATGTTTAATTCAATTTGTTTCACAATTCTGTTCTTAAAATATTATGGATTGTATGTATATCATTTCTATTAAATTTTTTTTTTTTTTTTTTTTTTTTTTCATTCTTATAAGAATTTTTAATATTCATTTAAATACAAATATATTATTTATTATTTTAAGAATAAGAATGAAATATTAATAGAAAGGAAGTATTAAAAAAAACAATTTTCAAAAACGCAAAGAATAAAAAAAGAAAATTTGTTTGCAGCTGCTTTGTTACGACTAGCATTAATGTTATGTAGCGTCTGCTTTTCTCTCCGTGTAAAGAATCTATTCATTTTCAATCCAGATAGTGTGGAATTAAAAGCTTTAAACTTAATCCCAGTTAAGTTATTTCTTGAAGTTATATAGCTTTACCTTTATTTACATGTAATGATTAATAATTTTAATATGTATACTTTAATTATTATTAAAATTTACTTTTATATCAATTATTAAAATTCTAATAATTACTTATTTTTAATTTTGAAATAAATTTCTGCCAAGTTTATACTAATGAAAAATACTTTAAAGATATTTTCAACTTAACCACCTGTTTTTGTTCAATTCTTTTTTATTTCTATTTTTGTAATTTAAAATGAATAACATGTATCTTTTAATTTTGTACTTGTTAAGCTCCTGCATGATTTTAGTTTCAGATGTAATACATATTTAACAATGTCATAAGTTTGTTTTAATTATTAAAAGTATTAAAAACTTTTCAAAAACGTTTTCTAATCGAATGCACAGTACTGCAATATTTCCGATATGCATGCGCAATAATGCAATGTTTCCGATGAGCATGCGCACTAGGCAGATAAAAAAAATATGGCATGATAAAAAAAAAAAAAAAAAAAAAAAAAAACGGTATGCAAAAACTCTCTACTGTCTCAGATGTTTTTGTATATTTGTACAAAATTTCACGGGTTTCTTTTTTAAGTAATTTATATTTAAACTCTAAAATTTCCTATTCAATTTTTAGAATTTTATGATGTTTTTGTATGCTTCATATGTCTTATTTAATTTTTCAGTAAGTTATATAATCACATTTGAGTCTAAAGGGAAAACATTATATATTAAGATGAAATTTTGTCGTGGTAAACAGAATATGGGTACACAATCTGTTTGTGAGAAAAAGATAGCAAATTGAAAAAAGATTTCTTAAATTGATTGCTAAATAAATAAATATTGAGTATGATAATATACTTAAAGAAATGATTGCTTGACTAAAGAATATTAGAAGGAAATTTTAAAATTCTAGAAGATGCTTTGCATAGGTATTTTGGAAGATAGTTCATCAGTTTCTATTTAATAAATCATTACTTCCTGGTTTTAAAAGATAATGTAAAATTAGATTAATGGCAATACTACTACTACTTAGAGAAACAGATTATTTAAAGCTTTTTAATATCTTTTTTAGAAGCTGTTTTGGCGATTGTTTGAATCGAGCAAAATAATTTTGGTTTTGATTAAATATTTAATGAAAGGCAGAAGAATAGAATCTTCAGAATAATAAAGATATTAGAATTAGTAGAATAGTTTTAAGCTGTTTGGAAAGAATATTTTAGACCAGGAGCTTCCAAACTACTGCCCGCGGGCCAAATCCGGCCCGCCGGAAAATTCTATCCGGCCCGCGGATATAATTTTAATTTTCCACTCCGAGGCAAATTAAAAGAAATATAAACTTATACATTATATATCCATCTCCTTTTCTACTTTGATTAAATATTATTTTTTTTCTTCCTTTTTTCAAAGGATTGATGACCTTTTTACTTTTATTTTTGTTCTACAAAACCTAAATCGACGGAAATAGCAAGCATTCAATCGGAAAGGATTTGCAAGTTTAATTAATTGAGTTACATTCTAACAATCATCTCCAGCACTTGTTTCTAAATATGCCACACTTAAAAGAGTTTTACAAATCAATATCGAAAGTAGGTTTCCCAAATTCAATATCTCACGGCCAGAAAATCAGTGCTGTGTTTGCTTCATCTGATATGCGTGAACAAGTGTTTTCGACTATGAATCTTGGAAAGAATTATTTCAGAAGTAGACTGACAGATGAGCATTTGTGATTTCTTATAGTGAGGTTCTCACTTCAAACCTCAATATAAGGAACGTTTAAAAATGAAATCTCGATTTCATTCTGCTCATTGACATATTTAAATTGTAATACTTGTATATTGTTTTTAAAATTTTTCTTGGCCCGCCAAACTTTTTTTTTTTTTCAATTTTTGGCCCGCGACCGAAAAAGTTTGGAGACCCCTGTTTTAGACGATAAAAATTCGTGATGTTATAGATGACAAAAATGAGATTGAGTGAATGGGTACATCTTGCATCAATATTTGAAATCTAGGAAGCTGTACTAAAATGCGTGTCGCTATTACTCACAGTTGACAAAAGCATGTTCTTGTGACTTAACCCTCAAACGATTTGCAATTATTCCAGCAGAATCCACATGATTTACAGCATTGTTTCTTCTTGAAAGCAGGAATAAAAAAAAATTCGTAATTATTTGCTTCGTATCAAGCCCCCAATATACTGCACCAAAACAAAAATATTGCATGGCACATAACAAAGCGATTACAATATTGAAGAAAAAAATGTATCATGTACTATTTTTAATCAATAAAGATCTTATCTTATTTAATTCAATGATTTTTAATATATTTAGTGTTTTTTGTGTTAGGATATTCGGTACTTACGTATTAACGCCACCGCAGCAGAAGTTGCGCTAATGCGCCAATAAAGAGTTGCCAATGCGCCAAAATAGACTGTTTTTAATCTATGTTAAACTCTATATCGGCCCATTTTCCACCGCAATCCGATTGACTACTTTGTTTTTAAATAAAGTGTTTTGAATTTTGAAAGTGTTCTGATTTTAAATAAAGTGTTTTATATATTTTATGATTTGTCACAAACATTTTAAGTGTAGATTGGCGCCGCTTAAAAACCGCCAAATCTGTAGCTGCGGTGGCGTTAATACGTAAGTACCGGATATTCATAATATAGTTTAAAATACATGAATTTTAAATGAATATATTCCAGTATAAATATATACAATATTTTCTCAGGCACCTTTTAGCATTTTTAATTAAAAAATATTTTGTTTGTTGTATCATTTTATGTCCTTTTAATATTTATGCGTTAGTCATTTTATACAGATTTTTATATTTTATAATTGTATGCAACTTATGTTGAAATGAATGCTCATTTTGTTGCTTACTAAATATACTTTTTTTATTTTATTTAATAAGTTTATGTATTCAATCTATTTTAAAAACACTTTTAATATAATTGCATGCACTAAATTTTTGAATTGACTTCTTATAAATTTTGAAAAAAAAAAAAAAATAGTGTATATTTAAAAAAATTTCCTCATCAATAAATAATTTTGCTATTTCAAGCTTAATCTAATAATTTTTTTTTTTCTGTTTCTAGGTGAAAGGTTGAATATTCAGTTTTTTAACATACATTAAAAAATCCAAGTTGTTCAAATTAAAAGTGCTTAGAACTTCATTTTCCCTAACTATGAGTGCTGCTAAGGTTAGGTCTCTAAGGTCTCGAATTTCGTCGAAGACTGAAATCCCTACTATCAACGAGCCAAATGTTACTTCCAAACCTGAAAATACCAAATTAAAAAGTGAAACATCAACAACGGACTCTGCTGTTGAAGGTGTTAAATCAAAGAAAGAAAGTGTAAAACCGGAAATAAAAATTGAGTTGACTGAAAGTGTGAAATCTGAATCGCAAATTGATGATCGCATTCCTACAAGTGATTTAATTCCAAATCAAATAGAATTCAAGCCAAAAAAGAAGAAAAGCAAATCGCCTGGAAAGAGGAAACAACCCGAAATGGGTGTCATGAAATCAGAAAAAGTGATCAAAACAGATTTGTCATCTATAAAGGACATAGAAGATGTTTGGCAGCCAGAAAATTGGCGAGAGGTACTGGAGAATATTTTAGAGATGAGAAAGCAGCATGTGGCACCTGTTGATAGTTTAGGATGTGAAGAATGCCCTGAAAAAGATGCTCAACCAGAGGTGACATATTTTATAAACTGATATAATTTTCGGAATATATTATTAGTAAAATATTTTTCTAAAATTTCAATTAATTTTAAGACCTTTTTCTAATGCAAAAAGAATTGCTTATGTGTGGAATATAATTGTGTTTTCCATAAGATGTATAAAATGTATTAAATTAATTACAAATATGTCATCTTATTTTGTAACCACAATCTTTCACTGTTTCACAATTTGAAATAATTTTCTAGGCTAATTAAAATATACAAATTAATTTGAATCTATAATGTAATTATTATTATTATAATTATCAAATTTGATGGAAATTCTTTTTTATCTTAAATAGGGTCTTCAGATAAAAATTTCTCATTTCATAGATGTATTGCAGATATTAAATGTAAAATAACATTTTTCACTCTAAAAGTGAGGTTTTATTAATATCTTGATTTTAATTATTAAAATTATTATTCGCTAAAAAGTATTTCTATTATTTTAAATTCAACTTGCTTGAAATGAATAAATTACAATACAACTTTGATTAAATGACTGTTCATTTTGTTTAGATTTGCATTAAACGTTTTGTTAGATATCAATTATTAAATAACTTATGTATTGATAGGTATTTCGTTACCAAACCTTAATATCGGTAATGCTGTCAAGTCAAACAAAAGATGAAGTAACTCATGCAGCCACTCAACGATTGATTGCACATGGGTTGACTATCGACTCTATACTGGCCACACCAGATGAAAGAATTGGTCAGCTTATTTACCCAGCTGGTTTCTGGAAGGTTTATATCCACTTCAAAATATCTTAATTTATTATTTTAAATCATAAGGAATAAAATACTATCTCATAACTAGTAATTAATTTAAAATATATTTAATTTATATTATAGTAAGCGTTCTTTTTTCTTTATTGTTAGTTTTTATTTATATTTAGATTTCATATACTGAAATTTAATTAAAATGTTAATCATTATACAAAATTGTTCATGCCATATGTTACTATGAACTATTGAAATTAAATTAGGTTTGAGCTGCATAATGTATAATAAATGATTAATTATTAAAATTGATTTTATATTTGAATTTTTTTTTCAAAAGATCAATTAAAAGAAAAACTTCAATTTATTTGCTTGTTATAATTATTAGTTGTTATCTAAGATAATAATTTAAAATTTTGGCTACTTATTATTTAAATAAATTCTCTTTCTTCTCTAAATAAGTTTTAGAATCATTATGCAGTAAATGCATGAAATGATACTTAAGTATTTTTGTGTGAAAATTGTGATTTATATGTTTTATATGTAAACTTTTCTTGATATATAGTATTAATTTTTTTTCTTCTTCTTTTTCAGACTAAAGTAAAATTCATAAAGAATACAACTCAGATTTTAAAAGATCAGTACAGTGGAGATATCCCTCGAACCTTCAGAGAACTGTGCATGCTTCCTGGTGTGGGGCCCAAAATGGCTCACATTGTGATGAGTGTTGCTTGGGATGATACAGTCGGCATCGCTGTTGACACCCATGTTCATAGAATATCGAACAGATTGGGGTGGGTTCCAAAACCTACTAAAGAACCAGAAGAGACCCGAAAAGCTTTGGAAAAATGGCTTCCCAAGTAAGTATTGCTGTTGAAAACTCATTTCTGATTTTGTAAGTTCTGTTTTAATATTCAGCCATTTGAGCTGTTAATAAATTGTTTTAGTATGAATAATTATTAAATTTTTCAATGAGAATTTTTAGTGTTGCTCGGAATGATTATTATTAATTATTTTACTCTTCATAATTTATATGAAGGAAAAAAGTATTGTTAATGAGTGCTTCATTTTTCCCCATCAGCTTTCTTAATGCTTTCCCTTTTTAGAATTCTCTATGTAATGCGTTTGATCACTGATTTTTGATGTTAGAAAGTTGCAAATATAGGATATTTTAGTACATTATTGAAACATTTACTGCATTTTAATAACAATTTCTTATATTAATTGAAAAAAATATAACAATGATTTTATCACTATTTATTAAGTTCACAATTTCTGTTAATTTATATTGAAGAAAATAGTTTTAAATGTTAGGGAGAAAGATATTGAACATATTTTTAATTTCAAAATTTTCTTTAATCGAATACCTTAAAATTTTGTTATATTTTTTAATAACTCTTTTAATATATATATATATATAGCGTATGCATTCATTTAATATTTTGCTCCCAAGATGTTTATAAGGAAAATATATTATATATCGACAACAGCAAGATGTACTGGAAAATTATTCATCTAAGTATTATTTTAAATAAGTACTTAAATATTTGAATAGTAATTTATCATAAATATTATCCAGAATTATTAATTATTTGAGAATATATTAACCTATAACTAAGGATTTCTTCTTTTTTTTTTTTAAGTAGAAATCTGGCAGATATCTTATCAAATATCATTTAACTTTTTTAAGAAGAGATCTGACAGACATCTTATCAAATATCATTTAACTGCCATGCTAATTTTACTTATCTTTATTATAATGGGGATTGTTTTATTAACATTTTCATGATAGAGATGAATGGAGAGACATTAACGTGACTCTTGTTGGTTTTGGACAAACTATTTGCCGACCTGTTGGTCCTAATTGTGAAAAGTGTTTCAACTCCAATTTATGCCCTTTTGGAAGAAGTGTTTTGAGTGGAAGAAATAAAAAGAAAAAACCCTTGAAGTGATTTTGATATAACTTCTTTTTTTGGTAATAGCCAATTTAAATATATTTTAATCATTACTAACAAAAAATATAACTACTAACTTTTAATACTTGGTGATATAATTTTTAATACTGGGTATTGTGTATATCAAGCAAAGTCTTTGAAAAAGTCCATTATTTATGTTCTTTTGTTTTTATATCTAAAACTTTTATATTCGAAGTCAAAACATTTGAAAATTTGTTATTAGTAATATTAATTTTTTATCTTCTATGTGAAATGCATTAGAAATTTATTTCGACTGATTATTCTGGATTGTTCAGCCATCCCGTTAATTCTTTATTAGTTTAGTTCCTCGGCGGTGCAAATGACATCACTTAGCGTACTTTCGTATTTGGTTTAATAACTCAATTATTTGCTGAAATGCAGATTGGGTTCAAATTCCTTGCAAACACAAATAGTATGGTTACAGTCTCTCAGAAAAATATTGGATGTATTGAGATTAAAAGAAAAAAAAAGTTTATATACATTAAGGAATATCTGGAGAAAAAAAATTAGACGAAGTAATAAATGGTTAATATATCATAATCTAAAAATGTTTTCTGCAAATGAACGATGATATAATTTAAAAAATTTTTATAATATATTTTATTTCAGAGTGAATATTTTAAAGAAATATATATTTTAATTATCAAGCTCCTTTTATTAAAATGTTAAGGGTTTTCATTTCTTTATTTTTTTATTTCATTGATTTAGTTTCTCTAATTTTCAATGTGCTTTGTTATTCTTTTTTTTAGGAAATTGTGGAAAGATGCGAGTCTTCATTTAGTTGGATTTGGCCAAACTATTTGCAAGCATGTTAAGCCTAAATGTGGAGAGTGTTTAAATCGCGATATATGTCCATCAAGTACAATTAAGAAGAAATAACCAAGTGCATTTGTTCTCGTTACTCAAGAGAAGGAGAAAATATAATTTTCGCCTTTTTTTATTTTAATTTTTTTCACTTTAGTGTTCATTTCTGTGTTGAATTTCATCTCGGCAAATAATAAAGGATTTTAAAATATTTTTTAAATAAACAAAACCATGTTTTTTTTTTAATGTTGTAATGATTTTATTATGAAAGTGAATGTTAAAAATACATATAAAAAGTGGAATCAAATGTCTACATTATTTACACTATTCAAATCTAAAAACAAAACTTAATAATGAGCAATTTACTTTTAAATAAACAATCTATTATCATTGAAAAGAGTGTATTTGTGATATTCATTAGTTATATTTGCATTAGTAAAATTTTTATGTATATGTTTTAGTATACTTGTCAAATATTGTACTATACACCAAAACCGCTTATACAATAGAAAAGTTTCTAAAAATGAAGCATTTATAGAAATTCTAACCACCTTTTCAGTGTCTTCTTTCATCTCATTTGTTTTCATATACATGAAAACCTTTCTTATTTGAAACATAAATGTAATTGTACAAAGTTCTTTGCATTCTCTAGAATAACAGTTTGTTTTTAGGTAGATATGTAAAAAAACAAGAATATCCTAATTTGCATGAAGAGATGCAGGTGATTTATTTAAATGTAAACTATTTTCTAAAATTATATATACACATATAAAAATAATAATAAATTAACATTCCTTACTCATTAAATAAAGCAAACAAAAAATTGTATTTAAGCACAATGATTCTAGAATGTTACCATCCAGCATCTTTTCTGTACTGTATTCAAATTAAACTATCTTCAATAAAAAAAATATATATATTTATGTAATCATATAATAATAGTTATTGCATATCATCCAACTAGTAGTTTTTCATTATTTTATTGGAATGAGTGTAGATGACAATGACTGTTTAAAATATAAATATTTTAAACGCATGTGATGCCTTCTTTCAATACTCCTTGATGTTGCTGTATGTATTCTGCATGTTTAACGTCTGTGGGGATTTCTAAAAAATAAGAATATTAATTTTGAAACACATATCACTAATTTATGTGTCAATAGAGATCTTTTTAATAAGCAATATCACAATTTTAATATGCATAAATTTAAATTAATACATGATCACTACATCTTTGAAGTCACTGTTTGAATGCACATTTAAAGCACTATTCTTTAAAATACCATGCACTTTAAATTGTACAAATGTAATTGAAAGTAATACAATCATCTGGAAGTTAAAAATTACATGTTCATAAGAATATAGAAAAATTAAAGAGTTCCATTGAAATTTTAAGATACAAATTATTGATGTCTTGAAATCATTATTATTAAGTTTGCTTTGTTTTATGATGAAGCTGAATAGTTGCTTTAATTTTATTCGTTATAAATTTTATATTCTGTATATGCCTCTTCTACTATATATATATATATATACTTTTTTTAAAACAAGCTATTGTTGCAATTATTCAATTTCATTAAAAGGTAACTGTAAATAATATGAATGCTTTTAAGCTTGAGTTAAAAATTCTGTGCTATTATGATGTGGATGCAATGGAATTTTTCCTTCTTGGGGGCAAAGATATGAATAAATCGAGCAATACCACTACACTAAGACATTGCTCTATTTATTTATAGAAATATTAAATGTGGTTTATAATATGCCTTTTTTTTTATATTTCGAACATAGCATTTTCTTTCATAATAGCATTTTTAAATCGAGCAAAAAATTGCAATAATCAGTGTAAAAACATTGTTAAACAATTTTAATTCGTACTATAAAGAAGGCCATTTAATTGTGACTGAAATATAAAATAGTAATAGGATCTCTTTTTTAAAGTTGTTTAAATTTTTATCATTGTATTTCTCATGCATATTTAATAGATAATATTATAGACATTATGTGTTTTTCACTGTGTCAATAAATGGCTAAGAATTACATGCGTAACCATACCATTACATGCATAACTGTAACCATTTGCATACATAACCTGTATGTATGTGTGAAACTACTCTGTATATACTGGCAATACAAAATAAAGCAGTGAATTAAAAAAAAAATATTTTTAATTATTTTAAATTTCTACTTATAACCATTTTCATATCTTACGAAATTAACAGAATGATTTCAATAAATTGAATTTCTACTTGTGTAAAGTTATATTTTGCATGGTGTATAGTATTTGATCATTAAATGTAAAAATAATTAAAAGATCAAAATAGATACAAATTTAATTTTAATATTTTACCTTTTAAACCAACTATTGATCTGGTATACTTTTTATTCATTGTAAAAATAGTTTTTTTTTTTTTTTTTACATCTACTCTCTTTTGTATCACAAAAAAAAAAAAAAAAAAAAAAAAAAACCACCATGCAGTCAGCCTAATTAAACAATATATTATACCCAGATAAAATACTGGTAATCTATTTAATTATATGATTTCAATTTAAATGATTTTGGGAAACTTTCTGTCCAAAATTATTTCCTGATAGAATATTAATTGCCCTTTATTTTGTGTGGTTATTTATTATAATACTTTACCTTAAAATTATTATTTATTTAAAGCAAAATGAGTTTTTTTACTCACCTAGATGATTATTGAGAAATATGTTTGAAAGATTTGTTGTGAGATTCATTGCTGTGAAACGGTCTAGTTGTGAATGTGCACCAAATAATTTTCTCATTGTTTTATCACACAAGAAAGGCACATCACATTGATTAAGGTGAACAGTATGTCTAGAAAAAATAATTACATACAGTTAATTTACAAACAAAGTTTGATGTTTAAAAAGATAAGAAATATTGTATATAGAGAGAGAGAAGATTATATATACAATATTTCTTAAATAATTTGATATTTACTTGCTGATATTAATAAAAATGAATACTTTATATTAATAGTAATTTCTTTCTTATTTTGGCACAAAAAAATTACAAAATTAATAACATATTTCAATTATTACTAATTACATGTGCATTTTTGTTATATCTGAAATGAATATTTGTGCTTTGTTTAAAGTAGTGGATAAATTTAAATAATATAACTAAATAAATTTAATAAATGGTATCGATAAATTAATTCAACTTAAATAACTTATAGGCAAAATAAGTTGGGTATTGTTTTTGGTAATTTATTAATTTTATTGTTTTCCCTTTTTAATGTTTAAACAGAATAGCTAAATAAATTTGGAATAAATATACATATTAATTTTTTTTATTCTTCTATTGAATTACCTTAGATATTTGTTTTTAATCCAATATCTGTGAATTATTTCATTTCATTAAGTGAATACACTTTAATATTATTAAATGTATAAATATTAACTGAAATCATATAGATTATATCCATAAATTAATTGCTAGTTATTTTTACTATGCAATTTACTAGTATTTTATCATAGAACTTCATATAAAGTTACAATTTTGTTTTAAAAATATCTTCAAAGTAATTTTCATTAAAACAATTATGTAAAATTTTTTTAATCGTAGTTTTAACTAAATGAATAGGTTTCCTTGTATCAGCATGCATTGATCGATTTCCTACAAACAAATAGATAATAAAAATGAATTAATAATTACTCTCATACTTTAGTGTTATGATCAGTCGATCGATTTCCGTGGATTCCATTTGTTTCATCACCCTGAGATTTCCTTTAGTTTGAAATTTTTCCATGTTGATGAAGAGCATGGGTTGATTTACTTTTTGAAAAACAGACGTCTCCTCTCTCAGTGGTAACATCCAAGTGTCGAGTCCAACACCTGCCCTACAATCCAAAAGTTTAATTTTATATATTTTAAAATGCTATCGATTATGTCACTTAATACAGTTAGTATATAGCTAGTATTACAAAAAAAATATCTTAACAGTTGGGCTGACATGGATAAAAAGGGATTTCGTGTGTTAATAAAGCATTGCTTTTTGGCAAAAAAAAATATTATTGTAAGCCAAGGCTTGGCTAAATAAACATTATTTGGACTTTGCACCAGGAAAATCAACCGTAGAGAAGTGGTGTGCTAAATTTAAGAGTCAACATGAGCACCGAGGACGATGCACGCAATGGACGCCCCAAAGAGGCTGTTACCGACGAAAACATCAAAAAAGTCCACAAAATAATTTCTGATAGCCGTAAAGTGAAGTTGATTGAGATAGCTGAGACCCTAAAGATATCAAAGGAACATATCGTGAATGAATATTTGAATATGAGAAAGCTCTGTTCAAAGTGGGTGCCGCGCAGAGCTCCCAATCGACCCAAAACAACAACGAATGGATGATTCTAAGCAGTGTTTGGAGCTGTCCAATCGTAATAAACCCGAATTTTTGCATCGATATGTGACAATGGATGAAACATGGCTCCATCATTTCACACCGTATTCTAATCGACAGTCAGCCGAGTGGACTGCACGTGATGAACACTAAAAATGCTATAACTCCCATACTAATAGTGCAACAGCTGTCAAATTTATACACGTGTCTTTTGAAGGTTAGAGCTAACTAAAAATCATATGGATTTAATACTATTGGCGCCATCTATGCGTCAGCCTACGAACTTTTCAGTCCACGAGTTATATATTGCCAACATATATTTTTATTAATTTCTCGATGTATGAAGATCTATAATGTTATTGTCCAGTTAAAAATAAAAAAACTTATATGTCTTTCAATCATTGCAGATTGATAATGTATTAACTCTCAAACTGCTTCGTAGTTGAAAAAGTTTTATTTCTAAGATTCTCAAAAAAATGCTTAAGTAAAATCACCAAAAAAATCTGAAAATTTATAGATTTTAGCTATTTATTAATTGATATTAATTTACTATCTAAATTTGATATAGTTGTTATTTATTAATTTAATTATATTTATTGTTTAAAAAGAATATTAGTTTTTATTAATATTTCTGTTTGTAAAAAAATAATTTTTAAAAGTTAATTAAAAAATTAATTATTAAAAAGTAATTTTTTCCTAGGAAAATGTTATTACTGAATTAATTAATTTCATTTATGTTCTTTGTTTTTTATTCTTTGTCTTAGCATTCTGGTAGTTAAATGATTATTTTATTATATAATATTGTAAAATAATCTTTTACAAAAGAATTTTAGTAAGAACATTTGGCAGTTAATCCCTCGAACTGCAATTTATGTACATATACACTTATAATGATAAAGAACTACCATAAAAAAACTTTTTATTGTAACAAATAGATATCATATAGCATGAGCAACTAGAACAAATCAATATTATCGATTAAAAAATTATAAAATAACGAAAGAAGTGAACTTTTAAAATGAAAGAATAAATAAAATATGTTTTTCTTAATTGATGCATTCTTTTGCAAAAAAGAACTGAAAAATAATCCTGTCATTGTACAATCTCACAGGTTGATTCCTTTATACCAAGTATACAAATGATTCAATTTTCGCTGCGAGTGAGTATCGAAACTTATTAACTTAAGTGAGTAATTGTAAAATAATAATTAATTATTATTTTATTATTAACTTATTATTTAACTTCTCTCATTGTGCGCATTTCTGCTGCGCAACTAGCATCGTATGAAATTGACAACAATTGCTTTTGCTTTACAATTCCCTGATGACAACCAAAAACCGCTACGACGTTGTCGAAGTAATTATAGTCAATTGGACAACTTGCATGAAGCTAGCTAGTCATGCAAGCATTAAACATTGCATACCTCTAAGTATGCATTGTTTAGTACTAGTAGAAATAGTTGTTGCAAGGCACTGCCTTTGGAATGGAGGTTATCGAAGGCTAAGGTTTATGAAAACAAAGCAAAATCAGACAGTACGACAAACCGGAACTATTCCAACTGCATCATCGTCCGTCATCCAACTTGTTACAGTCTCTTCTGTATCATCCGTGATACCTTTTACACTACCATAACGCTTCGGTTATATTACGCCATAATATCGGCAGAGTCATCTAGAATAGTGCCGTAGCCGATTATCATAGTATCTGTACACTAACATCACATAATGAGGAGTAAAAGTTCTTCCCGAAGACACTGTTCGGTGGGCTGTTCGGAGTACACATGAGGCCCACCGATGTTTCCCCCTCACCTTTCAACTTGTAGGTTTGGTTTGGTTTGGTTTGTCGCTCTACGGTCATCTTGTGCACACGTTAGGCTAAACAGACCGGCACTTAAGTTTAAAGTGGATTCCGAACCACTACATACATCCATGGCACCGCCGGAAATCGAACCCGAAACCTGTGGTACCGAGTGCTAACCGCTCGGCCATCAGGCCCCCTTCAACTTGTAGGAGCTACATAGACTCAGGTACGGAGAAAAGAAAAGCCTTTATATATGTGTATGGGTTTTTCGCATATTTTATTTCAATGAAAATATTTTCTTTCTGTTGTGTCTAATCCTCAGTGTCCTGCAGTGCAGGACGGACATCCCATGAGTAATCTACCATGGATGGAGGGAAAGGGGCACCTTCTACTGTGATGGAGCACCCATAGGTAGAAGTCTGACTTGGCTCCGTGTTGCTGAAGGGAAGAATTTTAGGTGGTACTACCCCGCATTTGTGTATCTTATGGGAGAAAACCCGGAGAACCCATATCAAGTAGCCCGACTAACGAAGCAAGGTGCTGAACATCACAAACACCATCGAGTCTCCTCCTTTTTTTCAAACTGTCTACAGTAAAGCTGCCAGCGGACTTAACCTCAACCGTAATGCTCACCAGCGGCGCACGTTGCCATCAGAACATCTTTTTTTATAGTGGGTTTTTTTTTTTTTTTTTTTTAGTGTATTTAAAGAAATTTGATGTAAATGTACTTATTTTAATATGCATTAACCATCAGCAACCAACCAAGTTATTCAACGATTATTTGTATTTAATTTATATCCATTAACATCAGTCTGAGAAAGATAACATGTCAGCAATTTCTTAACTGCGCTCCAAATTTGAACAATTAAAATTACTCACTTAAATCTTTTGTCTATCGCCATGGTGGTAATGACGGTCGCACCTCCAAATGAATGACCGGCTATTGACACTCTATTCATATCTAATGTATTGTGAAATGAGTTCAATGGTAAGTGTGATGTGTCCATTACATTTTCCACTGGTTGTCCAACGTGAAGGTCATTTAACAAGTTCAGTACTGCTATGCATTCTTTTGCTCGCTGATGTACCTATTAAAAAAAAGAGATATTATTTTGTAATCAGTATTATTATTTATATTTATTATATCTTTCTTTAATAGAAAATTTAAATGTTTCGCTATGGTATGAAACTTTTATAAATTCTGTTTAACTATTATACAACGAAATTATTTATTTCTATGTTCGCATTTTAATTAACTTGAAAATTCAATTTTAGTTTAAAATGAAGAAAAAAAAAAAAAACGATATTCAATTTTAACATTTTTTTAAAAATAGGAATATATATATTGATAACGAAGGTATTTTTTTTTTATACACTTCAATTTATAATTTTATATGAAGGCCAGAACAGTTTGGTGAAAAGGGTTTCTGGTTCGAAATCTTGATAAATGAAGTCGAACCGAAAGTTCATGTGTCCATATCTTGCCAGGACAGAAATAAATCTGTAATTAAAAATTCTTCCGTTTGGGTGTGACAAAAGAGGATCGAATGCAAAATGCAATAGCAAAAAGTTGGTGCAGTGTAGCAGGTTATTTGTGGTGCACCCTGAGTAAACGTAGGTTCTGATTGGCTGGTGTTCAATGACGTTGGATTTTACTATCCAGTGGACTTACATACTGATTGATGATCTATTGGAGAATGATCTCAGATGAAAGATTACGACACTTGTAAACGTTAATTATTTATTTCAGCTTTTAATTGTTGGAGCCTGATGGCCGAGTGACTAGCCACAGGTTTCGGGTTCGAGTGCCATGGATGTTTGCAGGGGCTCAGAATCCACTTTAAACCGTAGGTGAATATGAATGACTGTAGAGGTAGGGTTGACAACTCTACCCCGTAAAAGAAAAAATAACATCTCAGGTTTCGGAATCTGCCAGTAGCAGAAGGCCCTGGACTACCATGGGGTTGTTGCTCCATTGATGATAATTTAATTGTTGAATTAATAGTAAATCTAATCATTGTTCTTTTTAAAATTGATTTAGGTTCAAAGAACTCGATTTTCAGTTATATTTTTAACATATTTATACATCGTTTTTAGACAGTGCCTAATGTATAGTGACAGATAACTGTACAAATATGCATAATTGTAAATATTATGTTTTTACTATTTATCTCTTTTAATATTTTTACAAATTGCAATCATTTTCAATGATTTCTGGCTATCAAGAAAGATATTTGGTAGTATGATGTACGTTTGACCTTTTATTTGAAAAAAAAATTCAAGTGCAGTTTCTGACATAAATATATTTTGATTTTCATGCTTAAAAAGATGCATACATTTATGCGTTGCAACGCATTTCATTTTCTCGTACAATGTAATCTTGGAGACGTTTTATGCTGAAAGAATCATCTTTATAAAATCTTCCATTGAAAAAAAAATTCTAGTGCAGTCACAAATAACGGCGTTAAATTTATGGGGCTGATGGAAACACAAAGGGCATTATGCATTCGTCAAGGGAAAATTACCTGCTGATTTCTGATTGCGCATTCTCCTTTGCCACTTTTGACTTTTCGAAAAAGCATCCACTGCTTCACCTGGTCTTTTGGCGAAGTTGCTTGGCGTTCAAAGTAGAATGACATACATGCTGAATAATCCCTGAAAGAGATAACACGAACGAATTAAGCTTATTATTATTAAAACGGTAAAAGACTTTAATAATTTTTGCTGGGTTACGAAAAATAAACCTTTTTTTAGCTTTTGTAATTGTAACAAGTAACATGAAATTTTTTTTTTTTAAAGTCAATTTCTACTTTTTTTTTTCACTATGCAGAAAGTCCTTTATAAATAATTTTCATTCATTTTTTTAAGTTAGAAAAAATTATCTCTCTCTCTCTCTCTTACGTACACACTTTCCATCTTTCTCACTAATCTATACACATGTTTCATTTGCCATTTTGTTCCCTCCAAAGACTAGAACCCAGAATGAAAAAAGAAAATTTTTTCAAGCGATCTACACGCTTCGCCACTGACGATATGTATTCCTAAATTTATATCCTGCTAAATATCTTATATAAGAGAAATTTTTTTTCTCCCCTATAAAACTAAAATTAATTAAATTTAATGAATGAATTAATATTTGGAAAAACTGTATTAACATCCAGTGTCATCCACTGCAAGTTTAAAGAAATGTATTTGAACTTGAGTGGATGAATAAAAAGTATTTCAGGAAAGATTGAAAATTTGAACAAGATATATAAAGGGAGAGTGTGAGCTAATAGAAGGAATTGAAAAAATACCCGTACTGAATTAAAGGTTTCTTAAATAAAGCAATCATTCTTATCGGAGAATTCTTAATTTTATTTTTTTCACTTTTAAATATTTTATTATTTATTTTTAAGAATATAATAAAGTTCATATAGAAAATAAAATAAAAAGTAATACTGTTGATTTTTTACCTTATTATTTATTTTTTTTACAATATCTGGCGCCAGTTTAAGAATTACTAGTGACATCTTCTGAGTGTAAAAATTTGATGTTACAAAAAAAAAAAAAAAAAAAAATGATGGCAATGTAAAAATATAATGGCAATAAACAATAACATTTTCATTTATTTAAAAATTTAAACTGAACTTCTGAATGTATGAAATATATATATAATAAGGTATGGCATATGAAACCCTGTGGCACTGACAGCCAAAGCGCTCTGTGGCACTGAGAGTCGGCCATCAGGCCCCGATTTGACCATCTACCTGCCACAATAATAACTGTGCGGCAAACATATATTTTTCTTTTATATATAAAATTCAATTTACTTCATTACAGTATTATCTTTTAATTCATTCGTTATTGTTTCATTGACTAATACCCTTTTTCAATTCCTTCTATTAGCTCACACTCTTCCTATATATATCTTGTTCAAATTTTCGATCGTTAATAAAATACTTTTTATTCATCCACTCAAGTTCAAATACACTTTATTTGAATTTGTAGTGGATGACACTTGATGTTAATACAGTTTTTTCAGATATTAATTCCGTAATTAAATTTAATTAATTCATTTTAGTTTTTTTAGATTTAAGTTGCATATATCTACCAATAGATGGCGCCAGATAAACTTATAAAAATGAATGAAAATTATTCATAAAGGACGTTCTGGAATATAGTAAAAAAAAAGTAGGAATTGACTTAAAATTTTTTTTTATATATATATTACTTGTTAAGTATTAATTTCCAAAATCACATCACTGTGATTTGGGAAATTTCTTACTGATTTCTTAATTAAATTTTTAACCAAAAAATTCTGACAGATATAAAAGTATGCAATAAAATATTTAGGTACACTCTTCATTTACATTTAATTATTACTAATTCTTTTTTTTTTTTTTTTTTTCAAATAAATGACCTCGCAGTTTAGTTTTCACCTGTGTTCAAGAGCTGCCACCACGAATCCTCGCGAAGCCAACTCCAGGCAAAAAGTCGTGTAAGTTGTCCGACAACCACCGAGTCCATGAGAAAAAATGATGACAGGGAAATGATGACCAGGTAATCTCAAAGGGGGCGCATCCCATGCTGCAGGGGTGTGGATCTCACCTAAATGAAATAAAAACTAAATTATTATGGATTGTCTTTGTTTTACACTTATCGCATTTATTTATTCGTTATTTATTTATTTTTTTATCATGTTTGAATATGGTGTTGTCCTAACGGGAAGCCCGTGGCGTCAATAAAAATGTACCGGAAAAAATAAAATTTAGATTTGTTCAACACACACACATATATATTATATAGATAGATAGATATAGATATATATTATATATTTTTGTGACTTATTGGATACATTGTGATTAATAGTTACTTCATAACTTAAGAAACTATAAGGACAAATAAATAGATAATTAAATATGTTTCTAGACTTTCGTCATTGGCCACTGGAAAATCTACGCATTACTATCATTTCTATGTATTTAATGATTTGCAATACTATACAAGAATCTTAAATCATGGTTTTTTATAATTAGTTTAAGCCATTACAAGAACCTTAAATCATAGTCTTTTTTTATTAATTCAAGTATTCATGCATGAGGAGTTGGAATTATTTAGCGGGATTCATTGTATAATTTTTACTTCTAGAATAGGCTGAAAAATAAAAGAAAGAAAACCAGCATATGTTATTTATCGACTTTTTAATATTGTATCTCTGTTTAGAATAGAATATTTTCGATATATAACAGATGGGCTGCAAAGTTCATAGGTTGCCACATAGAGGGCGCTATTAGTATTAAATCCATATGATTTTTAGTTATCCCTAACCTTCAAAAGGCACGTGTATAAATTTGACAACTGTTGCACTATTAGTATGTGAGTTATAGTATTTTTAGCGAAGCAACTTATGTTAGTATGAAAGAATGGATAAAAAGGAATTTCGTGTGTTAATAAAGCATTGCTTTCTGGCGAAAAAAAATGCTATTGAAGCCAAGGCTTGGCTTGATAAACATTATTCGGACTTTGCGTCAGGAAAATCAACCGTAGAGAAGTGGTATGCTAAATTTAAACGAGGCGAAATGAGCACCGAGGACGATGCAAGCAGTGGACGCCCCAAAGAGGCTGTTAGTGACGAAAACATCAAAAATGTACACAAAATAATTTCTGATAACTGTACAGTGAAGTGGATTCAGATAGCTGAGACCCTAAAGATATCAAAGGAACGTGTTGGACATATCGTGAATGAATATTTGGATATGCGAAAGCTCTTTTCAAAGTGGGTGCCGCGCGAGCTCACAATCGACCCAAAACAACAACGAATTGATGATTCTAAGCAGTGTTTGGAGCTGTTCAATCGTAATAAACCTGAATTTTTGCGTCGATATGTGACAATGGATGAAACATGGCTCCATCATTTCACACCGGAGTCCAATCGACAGTCAGCCGAGTGGACTGTACGTGATGAACACTAAAAGTGCTATAACTCACATACTAATAGTGCAACAGCTGTCAAATTTATACACGTGTCTTTTGAAGGTCAGGGCTAACTAAAAGTTCTATTTATTTAATACTAGTAGCTCCATCTATGTGTCAGCCTACGAACATTTCAACCCACCTGTTATATGTCGGTATTGTTAAATACTTTCCAGAATTACCATCAAATGGACGCTAAAATTACAATATAATAAAATTAACTATGTTAACAAGTTTTCGTTATTCACCATTGATTCGACAAGTTGTGATTGTATTTCCTTCGGCATTATATAGAATGCAACGTAAAGGTGAAAAAGATAGATAGTAGGAACAATATCCAATGGCAGATTTTCAGAGCTAATTTCGTCACATTTGCTTGTTATGGTGAAAATAAGAAATTATCGGAACCTTCTGATGCGGGACAGTCTTGTAGTCGTCGGTTGTTTTTATCTGAATTCAGTGTTTGCAAAAAGAGATTTTTAACGAAAGAAGATGTCCCTGCTTTAGAAATATCTTTACGTCAAACAGGAATCAAATGGTTTCAGAAAATGTGACTGAAATTCTAAATGTACCACAACTAGGTGTGCTTGTAGCAAATCCGATTGCTATATAATTCATAATGTCACCTATCTTAAGATTGCACTGATAAGCAAGCATAATTTTATCATATGTTTTGCAAATTCATTTCCTTAATTCTAATAATATTATAATAAACCGTTTGATTTTTTATTTATAGTCTTTTAATTGATTGAGGATTGATTCTATCAACTAATTTGATATTGTTTGATTGTATTAATTTGATTCTTTAGATGTCGAAAAATGAATAAATAACATTGTGTTAATTCATGAGTACAGAAACGTAATTCATGAGTCAGGTCTAATTTTCACTTTAACGAGTGCCTAGTAGGTAATATTCAGATTACCTAGGTAATTTGAGAAATGAAACAATTTTCGGCACTCTAACGGATCACTAGTTAATCTGCATATTACCTAGATAATGTGTAGAATAACTTATTTCTGCACTTTAGTGGTAGCATATATACAAGCTTTTCATCCTCCAGTTTCAATATGAATATTTTCAAAAAGCAACTTTCCAAAGCGAAGAAAACGAAATGATTAAATTGTTTTTCATTATTTATTTTTATTATTGTTGACTCATTTTATATTGATAAAATTTCAGAAATCTAGGAAAAAAGTAGAAAACAATAATTTAAAAAATTAATGCTCGCACTGTTGAATGGCCGTTAATCATCAGTAAAAAATGGCGAATGAAAAGTTTTCGTACTTTAAAGGTATACCGGTTCTTTATATTTTTTTTGACAAATGTATCGAGTTCCCGTTGCATAATTTTTTCGTGACATTTTGAAAAGGTTTTGAGTTCCATTTTCTAGGTTAGTGACCTACAAGTTAATGTTATTAAGCAAAATAAAATATAATCAGTGATAACACGACGAATTCTTGCTTTTCTATATTGAGAAATTCTGCTGTAAATAGTTTTTCAATAAATTAAAAAAAAATTTAATAAGAACAATCTTAACTAAAAATAATACCTAAATGCAAGCATATGTGTCAATATTTCTGAAGAAATTAAACTGAATTCTATTGAATAACAATTGTAATTACGTTAGTCCAATACGAAAAAGGAAATAACGAATAGAAGAGAAAAGTAAGTAGAACAGCAGCAGGTAAAGAATGAAATTCTATTTCAAAAAGTTGAAAAGTTATAAATAATCAATTAAAAATAACCCATGAAATTATTTAAATTTCAAACTTATAAAAATTACTTCTAAATTTTGTATCTACTTATTTAAATTTTATTTAATATTGTAACCGTGCTTCCTCCTACACACTGGAAATATTGCCTCCTGTGGCGTTCAGGAGAGATGGTCAGTAGGCCTCGAGACTCTCACCCGGAGAGGAAATACAGCGAAACCTGTGTTCTCACGAAGAAACGTTTAGTTTATAGTCTCTCATTCTCAAGAATAAATATATTTAGCACAACTCAGCGTATTAGTTGGCCTACAGGCTCTCATCCGAAGAGGAAGTATATGTCGCGCAATCCCGCGCTTGACAGAGTGTCGGGTTTTCGATTTAGAAATGGAATCCTTCTACGAATCTATAATTATCTTTTTTTAAATGTGTTAAATATTGTATGTCTCTAATTGTATGTGTGAGGTATTTATGCGTGTGTCAATAAACCTGTGAGTTCTCAAACCTGTGCCTCAAGTATCTCATCCCAACAACACCCAGTTACAATCTGGTTGCTCAACCTGCATACTACAATATGTGAATACAAATTTTCGGAAGTAATTCTGAATAATTGAGGGAAAAAAATGATATATATTCTGACTAAAAGCATCTAAAATGAGCAATTCTAAATGAGCATTTTAAAAATACAAATGGAAATCTTATTACTATTGAATTAGAGTCTGCTGTCTTTTAAAAACAGTAATCAGGTGACGGATTTTAAAAACTACAAAATGAGTGCTACTTACCAACAAATTTTGGAAACGATTTGCAAAACAGAGGTGGCCACATTTTGAAGAACATGGCGTATCCTTTAAGATAGCTTTCATGAGGTAACCAATCTGGTGACCTTGAATTCTGTGAAGGACAAACGCAATTTAACAGCAATTTTTTTAAAGGTTTTATAAAATATTGATTCAATTTTGATACATTCAATAATACAACATGTTAAAAACAGTTTCAAATGAAATTATCGTAAATTAAGCTCTAAAAACGTTATGAAAACAAATGGAGATAATGGATAAAATAGAATTTAAAAAAAAATCTGATAGAACATTTATAAAGATTGATTCTCCACATAATTTAAGATAGTTTTCATGAGGTAACCAGTCTGGTGACCTTGAATTCTATGAAGGACAAACGCAATTTAACAGCAATTTTTTTAAAGGTTTTATAAAATATTGATTCAATTTTGATACATTCAATAATACAACATGTTAAAAACAGTTTCAAATGAAATTATCGTAAATTAAGCTGTAAAAACGCTATGAAAACAAATGAAGGTAATGGATAAAATATAATTTAAAAAAACTAATAGAACATTTATAAAGATTGATTTTATACATAATTAAATAATGTATTAAAATTCTTTTGACGGTAAAACTGCTCGCACTGTGTTCACAGTGTTTTACAAAATATTGAATCTAAAATTCTTAAATCTAATTCCAGAAAATCTGATAACCAAAAATTGGTATCATTTATTACTATGACATCTCAACTAGAGCGTCTCAGAAATTAATATGAAATTAATCATTTGCTTTCTCTCAGCTGTCATGGCATCAAAAACTAAGCAAAGAACTTTGATAAAGTTTTGCAAATGACAGACTATAATCCTGGTGTTCTAAAACAAACTGTGACTCTTTATAATAATAATTATAAACATGTAATTGGTTATTTATTTATAATCAGATGACAAAATGATGATCATCTACTTAGGCATAACAAGATTACCATAGAAACTTCAGTTACAAAAATCTTGAGTAAGGTGAGATGATAGTTCCAGAAATCTCGAGTATGTAGAAGACATTTTTTTTTATTGGAAGAGAATAATTCACAAAAATAAGTACTAACAGATAATTATTGTCTTTTATATCACTTATTCTACAAATTTCCCATTGGCTACTTTTTGTTTCATAATATTACGTATCACTTCCAAGTAAATTCAAAGAATTAAGTAATTCAAAGAGTTAAGTAAAACGTAACCACAGACTAATAATATTCCAAAATATGACCTCTATGAATATGCCAAACGAAGTATAGGCTGATAAGGAATGTAGGTCATTGTTCATCAAAGTTTAATTTTACGATCTTTTCTTTTATACAGATTACACTAAAACGGAGCAATGTCAGGTATTCTATAAGTACTACAAATCATCCTTCAAAATTCGATAAATATCTTTGATCTTTAATAAAATTCTGCCTACAATTTGTAGTTAAGTTTGTTTTATATTTTAAATTAGCAGATATGACCAGGCGTTAAAACTCCGATTTAACCGATTTTTTTTTTTTTTTTTTTTGATAAATTTTGTCTTGAAAAAATAGTGTGCAGCATTATACATATGTTAAGTATGAAATTTTAAATAATCCACTTTTAATAATATAAGTTAGTCAAGAATTCCTCAAATTTTTTTCCGCTTTTAATCTGTTATTTATTTTTAAGAATATAATAGTGTTAATTTGGAAAAAAAAATTGAAGACTAATTCAATAAATTGGTACTTACGTATTAACGGTACCTTGGCGACAGTTGCGCCAATAAAGAGCACACGCGCCAACCGGTTTTGAATCGCGACGTTAGATTGGCGACACTTAAAAACCGCCAAGTCTGTCGCCAAGGTACCGTTAATACGTAAGTACCAAATTTTCTACTTAGTTTTCTTACAATAACTTAAATAATGGCGTCAATCAATTTTTACGGTGGGTGCCATCTGATGATATGAAAATTTGATAAAAATCAAAGATAGTAAGGTTTTCATTTAATTACATACTATTAATAAAATTATTTAAGCCTTTTTTTTTTTTTTTTTTTTTTTTTTTTTTGTAAATGGTAGAATGAAGGGTTATTGGGAGTTGGCATCAAAACATCTTCTCTCCAAAGTGCGCCAAATAAGGGGTTGCGATTGCAAACAGAAAGTACAAGAAACCCGGGTTATCCCATTTGGAAACATATCGCCCAGTTGGCCATATTTAATCTTTCTTAATAACACCCAGTAAATTCACATTATAATATTTATGTAAATTTATATGATTATAGTGCTAGTTCAATTTTTATTAATTAATATTAATTAAATTACATGAAATTATAGAAATTTTTTTCAATTTATTTATTAAAAGTATCTATTCTTCATTTAAAAGAATTAAATATTTTTATATTGAAACTAAAATTTCAACACTATAATTTGCTTAAAAAGTTTATATATATATATATAGAGAGAGAGGTATATATAGAGGTTTAATTTTGTATATTTATAAAATTAAATGTTTTAAAGAAAAACTGATGATAAATATGATATTCTCTCATCGATCTATAAGCAAAACTTAAAAAAATAAATTTTAAAGAAAATGTATAGATAATTTTTTAATATTTTTTTCCTGAGATATTAAATAATTACAATTTTAATTAAATAATACATTAATGATTAAAAAAAAAGTTGATTAGATTAAATTTATAGTATTCTTAGCGATAACATGCTTTTATTTTTTAAAAAGCTAGTTTATGTAAAACATTTAATAATTATTTAATTTGTTAAATAATATTAAATACATAACAGCATAATATTTTTATACAGTTTTTAAAATAAAATGTAAAAAAATTACTGAAATTATTTTCCGATAAAGTGCGAACATATTGTAAAAATGGCAAATGCAAATAAATAATAATATTGTAAATAAATGACAAGTATAGTAAAAAAAATGGCAAATATTGTAAGAAAAATGGCAATATAATTTGAAGCAATAAGAAATTGAGATAAGTATTAATAATTAAAGAATTTATAAAAAATATAATTAAAAATTCTTACTTTTATTTGCTCAGCTGGATAAAATAGACGAATAAACACACCTTCTGGAGAATAACCGGTCATAACATCTGTACAACCAACATTATAAGGTCCTGTTGGTTTCGGAATCTGTCTGGGAACTTTTTTCTCTTTCTTCGTAAAGAGTCCCATGGTTTTCAAAGAACTATTAATAAAAAGAACACAGATGAAGTTTTTCTTGGATCTTCCTTTAATTATGCGAAGAGCAGCTCACAGCGATATGTCCCCTGGCCAAAGTTGGTGGTTGAATTTATAACTTTTTTGAGGCACAGCTCTTCCAGTGTGACCCGTAACAGTTTTCTCCGTTTGTTATGACATGACCGAGTCTTGGCCTTGAACGAAAGTGAAATCACAAATTACATCACAACTTTTTAACCCACCAGAGAAGTAAACAATCAAGAGTGTATTAAAGTTCACCTTTCCGAGAATTCTGTTTAGTTTAGAAATTTCGAGATGCCAAGTGTTGGGCCGGTTCTGCTTGTCGTTTTTGGTCTAGAAAAATAAAATGATTGTCGTTTAGTTAAAAAATGGTCTAATTTTTCACTCACCAAATGGATTTCAAGGCTTGAGTTCTTCACCTATAAATTTCAAAATTTGAATGAACAATGCACAATGTATTTACAGTCTTCGACATTTATCACTGGCAACTGGCCACTGGGGTACCAACAGGGGGGAAATACCCCCTTAAACCTCCTCATCTTAATTCATAAAAAATGCTTTAAATTTTA